>JANBXA010000328.1:6727500-7015000 GCA_030556225.1 Cricetiscus sungorus | reverse complement strand
AGTTTCTGGTCCCTGCATCTGGGAGCTCTGCTAGGGATTGAACTTGATTTAAGGCCATAGCAACTGTAAATATTTTTATCCTTCGCCCTAGGCTGGATTTGAACTGCTTACTCGTGTGAACTGAAGACCCTTCTTTCATAGACCAGATCCAATCCCGGGGTCAGTCAGTCCTCCTTCATAAACATTTCCTGTATTCCTGGGTCACAAGAAACAACATTGAGTGGCCCTGAGGGAAAACGCGGTATTGTCATTGGTGACATTATTGATACACCATAGTTTGGCCACAATGCTCCTCTTTATTATAATACTGGGAAAATACGCTCTTATGGCATAGATTGAAAAAAGTGGTAGGTTTTTATTTTTTACAAAGAGCAAACAGCCCAATTACATATTTCTACACAAAAGAAACAAGTATTTTATAAAGGAGGCTTGCCCACATCTCTGCCCCTCGATGTGTGTTCTGAAGATAGTCTGATTTGATTGTGTCCTTTAGAAATGCGCATGCAGCCTTCCAATCGTATTACCTATTGTCAGTTGAGGCTTCAAGTAGATGGGGGCTGACGTATTTCCAGTATTTCCATCCTGGGAGTGGCTTGTTCTAAATTCTGTCAGCATGACAAGGGTTTATTGTCACTTCTGACTGGATCACTATTTTGGTCAGTCAGTTGCCTGTCTTTGCAGATTTCCTGAGTTTCAAAGAAGGTTTTGTAAATATCTTTAAAGCCCTTCAAAAACCAGCTTGCGTGTTGTTTGTGAGTAAAGGACGTGGGCTGGACGCAGCTTCGTGATCCATTCTCGTGGATTTGGCATGCGATGACTAATGCCTGTTAATTATTTATCTTTTCATGCATGGTAATCCTATGCCTTGTTCCAGGGCAAGAATTGACTCATTTATTTATTCAGTAAACACCAATGTTCCAGCTAATAGGGGTGGATTTCAGAGGTAGATGAAAACAATAGCCCTTGTCTATTAGAAGCCTCTAGTTCATTGGTTCTCAACCTTCCTAAAGCTGTGTGACCCTTGAATACAGTTCCTCACATTGTGGTGGACCCTCAGCCATAACATTATTTTTGTTGCCACTTCACAACTGTAATTTTGCTACTGCTATGAATTATAATGTAAATATCTGTGTTCTGATGGTCTTAGGTGACCCCTGCGAAAGTAGAGAGTCACAACCCACAGGTTGGAAACTGCTGTTGTGAATATTTAGTGTGTGTTGACAAGATCAAATACAAAGAACATCCATTTCAGTGCCATGGCAGGACATCTTATGCCAGGTAATGCACAAATAATGGAATTTGTTTGTCACAGGTCTAGAATACAGAAAGCCCAAAATTTCCAAAGTAGCAGCAGATTCGGTGTGTAGTAAAAACGCACTTTCTCCTTCTATATTGCTACCCGGTTTCTGTACCCTTCAAACAACAGAAGGTGTGGAAAATAGAAGCAGAGCCCCAGAAGGCTTCTGAAAAGGGACACAGTTCCAGTCATGAAAGCAATTATGACCTAATTGACTCCAAAAGCCCTACCTCTAACACCATGATGTGGGGGATTGGATTTCACCGCGTGAATTATGAGACAACACTACTGGTAGCACAGCAGTAGGTGTGTACCAAGTACAGAGAAGGTAGGAAGGATTGTAATAGTTTACTTGAGTAGCAACTGGAAATGGCAAAGGGCACGCATTTAGCATGAAAGAAAAGCATTTTCTAGGTCAAGTTGAGCAAAGGTGAACATCACAGTAAGAGGGTAGGGAAACTTAATTTTTGTGTGCACATATCTGTCTATGTTGACCTCTACATCCTTCTATGGGGAAGGTCTTACACATCCCAGGCTGGAACCAAGCTCCCTGTAGTTGAAGGTGGCCTTAAGCTTCTGATCCTCCTGACTCTGTCTCTTCAGTGCTTGGGTTACAGGCCTATGTCAGTTTTTGTAGTTGTCATTTTTTGATAAAAGATTAAATGGAAGTAAACCAACTTAGAGCTGTCTGGCATCATAAAGATGGAACACCCTGTTTATGTACTTATTCAGTGACATTGCTATAGCATCGTGACACTCACTGAGTGTTTGTCCTGAGGAATTTTCTGTAAATGCTTATATAGTCTGTAAGAGAAAGAAGTGCATACACACACACACACACACACACACACACACACACACACACACACACACACACATCACATTGTGATTGAATTTGAAAAGGCATAGGAGTCTTAGTTAGATAGGTGTTAGAAAAGTACAAATTACATTTGCAATTCTTATTTTGCATGTGATTTTTTATTGAAATATGAACCACATATAAAGTACTAACGTTTTTGCTTTCCTGGAACTCACTATGTAGACTAGGATGGTCTCAGATCCAGAGATCCATCTGCCTCTGCCTCCCAAGTGCTGGGATTAAAGGTGTGTACCACAACCTCCAGACACTTAAGTACTAATCTTATATACATAGTTTGCTGTAGTTTTACAAAACCAACATACCCCTCACCAAGAAATAAACACTATGAACTCCTTGGCAGCATCTTTCATGTAAGTTAATAGTAACCACAACCTCTCCAAACTAACTGCCATTCTAGCTCAGTAGTAGATTAGTTTCACATGGGGCTGGGGAGTTTGCTTACTGGTTAAAATCACTAGATGTTCTTCCAGAGCACTGCATTCAATTCCCAGTACCTCCATGGTGCTCACCGCCTTTGGTAACTCTAGCTTTAGAGGATCTGACATCCTCTTCCAGCCTCTTTGGTCATTAGATACACACGGTACACAGACATATGCAGGCAGAACACTCATACACATAAAAAACCCATAAAATACATTAGTTTGACATATCTTTTGAGTATTATGGGAATGGGATTCTATGAAATGCACTGTTCTATGTCAAGCTTCTTTTTGTTAAAATTACTCAACCAAACCACAGCATGCAGCTAAAGTTAGATATTTATCATTTCCTTTAAGAAACTGTTGTTCAAATATGGTTAATTTAGCTACTGTTTTGTCTATGAGTATTTGAATAGACTCCAATGTGGCTCTATCCCTAATAATTATTCTATGAGTAATTTTACACTCCTCTGGTACATATATGTGGACTTTCTGTTGGAGATACCTCTGTAAATACAATTTTTGGTTCATAGAATATGCATACATACAGTTTTAAAGGTTACTACCACATGGCTTTCAGTCTAATCTACTTTTTCCATGCCTGTAAATACTTTCTCAGTTACCGTGGATAGCAATTTCTTAGTATCTCGTTTAATGAATCACTGACTTCCCCTAGGTCCTAAATATGTTCTCCTAAAGAATTATTTTGTCATCTGTATGCTCTCACAATCAATGTGGAACAGATTTCTGTAGAAACAAAGATACATTTCTCCCTGTTATGCATGTCCAGTTGAAATAGCACTGTTTGTTTCAAAAAAGGCTGTTTCCTTCCCTACATTATAGTGGCGCTTTAGCCGAATATAAAGAAGCCATTTGAAGCTGGGCGTTGGTGGCGCACACCTTTAATCCCAGCACTCGGGAGGCAGAGGCAAGTGGATCTCTGTGAGTTTCAGGCCAGCCTGGTCTATAAGCGAGTTCCAGGACAGCCTCCAAAGCTACAGAGAAACCCTGTCTTTACAAAAAAAAAAAATCCATTTGAATATTTAACGTGAATGTGGTTCTAATTAAGAGCTCTTCATTCTTTCCCGCCGGCGTCTGATTGACCATTCGTGTGTCTACACTCTGCTCTTTGAGTTGTGGGAGAGTTAGAATATGTTAATATCTGGTAGTAAAGACACTCTCGTTTTGTTCTTCAGAACAGTCTTTCTTCCTTTCTATCCCTGGCCCTTGTCATAGTCACAGTGGGTGCTGGGGTTTTGATTTAAATTCTACTGGGTATTTATAAGCTTTACAGTGAGCTAACTAGTCAGGTTGTCATTTATGCCTCTGGGGGTCAGGTGTTTTACATCCCCCTCACTCTGGCATTGCTTCGTAGGTGTGACGTTTACGTACTAGCCCCCATATTTGTTCCTGAAGCACTGGAGGGTTTTTAATGCTATTTTACAGGTTTTTGATTAAAAATTACTTTCTAATTATATGCTGCCACCATATACATAAACTTCACTGATTTTTAAGTGTTGAAATTATAATCAAAACACTTTTCCATTTATTTATTCATTTGTTAATTGTGGCTCAAGAAGATTTCAATGCACATAATTATATCGCCGGTGGAAAAGGGCACCTGAGTATTTTGTTTTATTTTCATGGCATGTATTCTCTAGATTTACAATTCACATTGAATTGCCTGGGGCCTCCAAGGAATCTTAAAGATGCAGGAAAAACTGACGTCTTTGCTCTCTTACAGGTCTTGGGTAGGGAGAGGCCTTTAATATGTCATTATTAAATTCCAATTAAATTCCTATTAAATATGACATTTGTTACAGGTATTTCCAGTAAGGTGTAATCAGATTAATGATGCTCCTGCCTGTCCTCCCTTGCTAAGGTACGGTTATCTACAAGGCAGGTGAATCACCCAGATTCCCTTCAGGATGAGCAAGTGAGAGGCAGCAATGAAGCATCATTCCGGAGCAGGCTCTTCTTGCTCAGTATTGCATGCAGGAACGGAAGGAAAGGGCACAAGGTTACCTACCATCTGTCTGTCTGTCCATCTGCCCAGCCATCATCTATCTGTCTGTCTATCTTTACCTATCTGCCCATTTATCACTTATCTATCAGCTATCTTTATCTGTCTATCATCTAAATATCATCATCTATATCTATCATCTATCAATCTATCTATCATCTATCTATCTATCATCTGTCTATCTCTCTGCCTCTCTTCTTGCTTGAATTAGGAATAGAAAAAGGTTAAGAGGGGATGACTGAGGATACAACAAAGTTCCTTTTTTTTTTTTTTTTTTTAACTCAGCTTTTCTTTTGTTTGAGTTCATCTCACATTCTTACCTGACTTTCCCTATTTTCCACTGTAGATTTCAGCTCCCAGGTGTCCTGGATGGACCAAGTAGAAAGGTTTCTTCTAGCTGTTCCACAGTCCATGTCAAGTGAGAAACCACTTGTAATTTTCATGGCAGGTGGCTGCACCACACCACACGTGTGTGCAACCTCACACCCAGGGAAACCAGGCACACAGTCTCTGGTGCTTTCTTTCCCAGCCCGTCACACTTTAGTAGTGGCTGTTCTGTTAGTTCAGGGGTTAACAAGGCAGTGAACCACCCCCCAGAACACTCCAGGAGAGTCTCTCCTGGGGCTCCTGACATAGTCTGCCTCATAGATAGCATCTCCGTACGTCAACTTATAAGCTGACGATCTGTTTCCGTTTCTCCTGGGTATATTTTAGAGAAAAAGAACCTCTAGGTCACATGATAGATGTTTCATCTTTGTTAGCACAAGTGCTTGGAAATTAATCTTTGTAATCATATTCGCTGGATGCTGAACCAGCCCTATTTCTGAATTCATGTTATAACTCCACATTTCCTCAAGCTGCTTCTTCTTCTTCTCCTCCTCCTCCTCCTCCTCCTCCTCCTCCTCCTCCTCCTCCTCCTCCTCCTCCTCCTCCTCCTCCTCCTCCTCCTCCTCCTCCTCCTCCTCCTTCTTCTTCTTCTTCTTCTACTTCTTTTGCAGAAGCTCCAGGTTATTTTCTCTGTGTATATTCTTGGCATATTTCTGCCTAGAGAAAAAGAAAAATCAATAAGTCCTACAGTTTTATTAAGTTTCTCAAAGAGTGGGCTATCTGATCTGGTGGCTGGAGTTGGTTAATCACCATTCTGTATGAATTCATCCTTGGATGGTGGCTTTCTCCATATCCTTCTCGGCCGTCCTTAGTGACAGGGTACCATCTCACTAACATCATTTAAATAATAGTTGTTGTTCACAGCCACCTCATTGCCCTCTGCTGTAGCCCCAAACAGTCAAAGTTAATGACTGTGTTCTTATTTAGGGCATCCTTTTGTTCTTTAAGTCTACTGTATCCTATCACACCATCTCTCTCCTGCATTGTCTCGTAGCTCGCTCTTTGGCAGGCTTAGCTGCCATTCAGCCTGGCCCATTCTGCAATCAAAGTCACTTGCAAACACCTAACATGTTTCTAATTTCATTCTGCCAGGGAGAATCGTGTGAAAAAGTTTCAGACAAAACTCAGACAGGCTGCTTCTGAGGCTGCCTTGCTTAGGGGAGACTGGGCAGGGTTTCTGACATGTCTTCCAGCCTAGGCTGTGCTTTCGGGAATGTCGGGAGGCATTTTAAAGTAGCTAGCCATCTGTCTCTCCCTGCCCACTCAACACTGTCATCATTGATCCGTTCTCCTGCCTCACCCTCTCTTGCTGAACATAGGACTTTACCTTCATATTAACTCAGAATAATGAAGTACATTTCCCCCTTACTGTCTGTCCTTCCAAAGCTCCCAGACCACTAATAACATGGATTTTCACTCTTGCTTTTCCCATCCCCTCTGTTTTCCAGCAAAGATTCTCTCTTCTGTAGCCAAAGTTGGAATCATTCTTTCAACCATCTGCACTAGCTTTTTTTTCTCTGGGCTCGAAGAGACCCTGAGCTACCTGCCACCCATTTTCTCTATAGTCTGTTGTTCTCTTCCATGTAAACATATTCCTGATGAAAACGCCCTCTGACTCTACCCCCTCCCTACCCCAACAACAGCTTTGTAGTTCGCATCTGCCATTTCCAACCCTGCTGGACATTTTTTGCTCAAATGACAATAATTTATCTTCCTTCCTTCAAACATTAGTGGAATTAATCCAGCAATTAGCTCTGCATTATTAAATTCAGTGGATGGACTTCAGTCCCTCTATCGTTTGACACTGTTAATGGCCCCCTCTTCCTCTTTCTCCTCTTTTGGCGTCACAGCACTTTTCTGGGTTTCTTTCCTGGCTTCCCTGCTGTTTAGCTCTGAACACTTTGCCCAGCCTCTCTCCTCAGCTCCCTTTCCTGGTAATTCTAGAAAAGGCTTCTTTGCAACTGCGGGTGCACTTCTCAATGCTGGCTTCCACGTTACTTACCTCCGGATGGCTCACACATCTTTATATGTCGCTCACTCCTTCTTGAGGGTGTTAGATTCAGGTCACATGAGCAGTCCTTCACCGGACCTCGTGTCATGTCAGAGTCGATGTCTCTCAGTAGAGCAACAGATCCCGAGTCCAGAAGGAACTCTGACCCTAAACCGACACGTCTTTATACCTTCCATCTGCTGAGTACAACGGCTCCATCCCGACTGTTGCAGCCTTCCTTCGGCTGATTTCTTACGCACCCTTTCAGCTGATCACATTGTTTTTAGCCTGACTCCACCAAAGCTAATGCACACAAATTGCTGAACCCATCCTTATAAAATGAGATTCAAAGGCTGGAACAGATAAAAGTCAAGAACCCACTTGTTCCTCTTGCAGAGGACCCTGGTTTGGTTCCCAGGACCTCCATGAGTGCTCATAGCCTCCCGTAACTCCAATTCCAGGGGACCTGACACCTTCTTCTTGTATCTGTGTGCTCCTACATGAACATAATGCACATGAACATAAGGCACCCACACACAGCCCCACCCCACACAGCCCCACCCCACACAGCTCCACCCACACAGCTCCACCCACACAGCCCCACCCACACAGCCCCACCCACACAGCCCCACCCACACAGCCCCACCCACACAGCCCCACCCCACACAGCCCCACCCACACAGCCCCACCCACACAGCCCCACACACACACAGCCCCACTATGCACAGCCCCACCCCACACAGCTCCACCCCCACACAGCTCCACCCCACACAGCCCCACCACACACAGCTCCACCCCACACAGCTTCAAACTCACACAGCCCCACCCACACAGCCCCACCACGCACAGCCCCACCCCCCACAACCCCACCCCACACAGCCCCACCCCACACAGCCCCACCCCACACAGCTCCACCCCACACAACTCCACCCCACACAGCCCCACCCCACACAGCCCCACCCACACAGCCCCACCCCACACAGCCCCACCCACACAGCCCCACCCCACACAGCCCCACCCCTCCACCCCCACACAGCTCCACCCTTACAGCTCTAACCCCCACACCCCATACAACCCCATACACCCCCATATCCCTCACATGCCCACACACCCCAACACATAAAACAAATGCACAAATTTTTACAAAAATACAAAATATAGATTCTGTCATTTTTTAAAGCTTAGCTTAATTTGAGGCAAATTCAATAAATATTATGACTTTGTAAATGATATAGAAGAAAGCAGGTACATTTGACTTCAATAATTTCCTCTCATCTTAGGACTTAGGGCCTGGACACAAGAATTTCACTCAGTTAGTAACTTCCAAATTCTTGTCTTATGAATTAAAAATGCAAATTACAAATGATGGGAAAAGAAATAAAGACACAGAGCCCCAAACTGTTAACCAAAGACTGTGGGCTTCACGGGACGTGGTTTCTGTGCAACGAACACCTGCCCAAATCTTGTTTTCTTTGCCCTTGGTGCTGGGAGTAAATAATTTCAATTTTCCTCTATTCCAAGTCTATGGAAGTGCCTCATTTGGATAACACCCAACCTTATCTTGACTCTTACTAGCAAAGAAGTTTGGAAAATTTAATCTAACTTTTGCAATATCAGGAAAGAGTAAAAAATAGAAACCAGTACTTACCAAGGGCCACAAAAACAGGTACAGCCAAAGGCACCACAGTTCAATGGGGAATTGAAGACCTGCTCTGGAATTAGCACTGGGAAGAATGAGCAATGAATGGATGGCCATTGAATGGATGGCCAATAAATGGATGGCCATTGAATGGATGGCCAATAAATGGATGGCCAATGAATGGATGGCCATTGAATGGATGGCCAATAAATGGATGGCCAATGAATGGATGGCCATTGAATGGATAACCATTGAATGGATGGCCAATAAATGGATGGCCAATGAATGGATGGCCATTGAAGAAAGGGAAGCTGAGGTCCTGACTTATACTGTATACATAAGTCAACTTAAACAGGCAAGACTGTAGCCAAAAGGGAAACTCCTGTAGAAAAGTATAGGAAAAGATTTTTCTAGTTTGGCCTAGAGAAGGTTTTGTTAAACAATATTCTTACCATAAGAGGAATTATTGATTAAACTATTCTAAATTCAATGATTTTTTTTTTTAAAGTCAAAAGCACCACAGAGAAAGTGGGGAAAAAAAAGGTGGTTGAAATATTTGTCCTGTATATTATCATCAAATATCTACTACTTGGGATATACAAAGACCTCCTACCAATTGATAGAAAACAAACACAAACAAAATATAAAAACGGGAAAACAGTATATAAATGTTTATTCAATAAATAGAAAAGTACATTTCATCCCTTAGCAATCAGAGGAATGCAAATTATGTTCATTAGATCGTAGATTCGTGAGAGTTTAATATATTTTTATGCTTTACAGCACAAACATATGCTGATAAATCTTTTAAAATATATTTGACATGATATGAAACACGTGGAAAATGACTGAAAAAACGTTCAGCTTACTCAATAGTAAGAGCTGTCACTTTTCCAATGTCGCTTTCATTTTTGGTGTTCGATGAATAAACCATGGCATTAAAGGAAATCTGTTCCCTATATAGCATCTATCTATTTCATACATGTGGCCACATAATGGCTGAAAAACATTACTTTTCTCCCTCGGTGCCAGAATGGCTTGCTGCCCAGCAAAATACAAAGCAGTGTAATGAAAGCAAATAAACTCCAATCTACTAAACTGGAGGAAATGTAATGTACATTGATAAGCATCCTGGGATTTTATACGCTAACATCCACCAGGAAATAAATCTGCAGAAACCACAAGCAAAGCGGAGTCAGTATCAATCGCTGGGTTTGGGGTCTGCTTTGGCTCTGAGTTCATTTCTCTGGCGTAGAAAGAGGGAGAAAGCAAAACGGACAACGAGAAAACCGTTCTCTGCCTCCTCTCACCCACCATTCTTTCACTGTAGCTTTATAAATTCAACATCCTCGTCTTGGGGTCTCCGATCTCGCTCCTGTCTGGACTCACCTCCTGCCACGTTCTTGACCCTCCATCTGTTCATAGCGTTTGCAAATGCCAAACTCCACTTCCTTCCTGGGGCTCCCCGAGGAAGTCATGCTGCTTCCTGCCTCTGTGCCCTTGCTGAAACCCTTTGCCCACCGCATCCCATCTTCTTTGTCTCCTCCTTCATGACCTCCAGCCAGCAAGGGATGCTTCCTCTCCAGCCTGCAGTTCCTTAGACCTTTATGATAATTATCATATTAACACCCATCAAAGTGAGTTACCATACTTTTCCTGTTAGGGCTTAACCTTTTTGATACAAAAACGTAGGTTTTCATTTCCATGGTGGTCTCAGTACTTACTAATATTAACTATATCAGCATATGATGGGAAAGGGTTATTTTCAACCTCTTCTCCTCGGTGTCTTAAAATTCTCCAACCCCTGAGCCTTGTCCCGCTCTGTCCCATGCACCTGGTTGGAGAGGCGAGGGTTGGGGCTCTCCTCCCATCTCCTCCCTAGTTTTCCTGTATCCCCTTCATCAGGACCCTTCTCCTTCCCCGTGATGGAATGGTGTCCTCTGTTGTGTTCTTTCCCGTTTATTGGTTTATTAACATTGCTCTTACTGCCATCATGTGTGCACGCACTTCAGTTGGTACCGTAAGTCTTTGAATAGTGCTTGCTTCCCTCATGAGAATACAAACATGATCTAAATATCTAAATACAAGCAAGGTCTTTAATATCACTAGTGTGATATTAAACATCATAGTCTTCAAATACGTATTTTTTTTTTTTACTGAGTTATTGAATGTCCCATGAACACTGTTGGAACACAGGAACTGAGGGGCCTACCTGACAGCCCGGTAGAGGCCACTCATGGTCCACAGCATCACTAAATACCTGAACGAGAGGGCTGTGGTTTCTTCAAAGGCTTCTGCACACATATCCGTGAGTTCAGGAGACATAATGGCGAAGGCAGCATGGTGCTTATTGCAAATAGTCCTGCTTTTCTTGCCCATGGGTTTACATATGAGTCTAAAGAGACATGGCTCACGGGTAGAGGGTGCAGATGAACTTTGTAATTGGGAAGCCCAGCTACACAATATATACTGCTGGACAGGCTGGGCGACAAGTCACACAAGTCCGGGGAACTTCCTGCCCCTTCTGGGTCCAGTCTGGCGCTTGAGACACAGCGAGTGAATGGCACAGGACTCCCTTGGTGGGAAGCCGCCGTTCCTTCTTTCACACCGGCCCCCCGTGTCGGCAACCACGCACCGCACTCCAGTGTTTTCTAGTTTGTTTTGCTTCTCTTTCCTTTTGCATCTATTAATATAATAAATGTGCATAATAAAATAAGGAGGAGCTGGGGGAAGAGAAACCGAAACACAGCACTTGTGCTCTCATGGGAACAAAAGGCTGAACTGAGAGACATCCCTGATGCCCGCAGACCCTGCTGCGTGCAAGCAGACTTCAGAGCCTTGGAGAGTTGTCACTGTCCTGTGTGGGGGCTCCTGTCCATTGGCTGCTGAGGCCTGGGAGAGCCAGAGCATGTCATTGGACTTCTCCGTTTCCACTTCATCACTCGCTTCTGAATTATTTAGATTTCTACTGGATATGCCCTCTAGTTTGAATCTTTAGTGATGTGTTTTTCCTGACCCGTTTGCATACTTTACAGTTTGACTTGTAAAAGGGCTCTTTGCTTTGGCCATCTGGAAGTAGTACAAATTATTGATGCTAATTGTTCCTCTTCTGTATTCTCTTTTTGTGATCCTCTCTGGTTTCTGCCTTTGGTAATATACAACTCCCTCATAAATATTTCATGTTATACAAGATGGCCTCTAGGTCTTCATTAAGTGAGCTTACACTGGCAAATGAATATGTTAAATCTGGGAGAACAAAGTCACTTAGTGCCCAGTCCTTTTGCTTGCACTGGGTGATATTTTCTCTCTCTTCTCCACTCCAGGCTTCTGTTCTTAAGCCTTCAATGCCTCTGTAAGCAACCTGGCATCTGAAGACCTTGCTGCAGTGAGAGCCAGCCACTGGCAGGGCCTCCTGCCTTCAGACGAAAGGCAGGCCTTCTAGGGGCAGCTAGAAGAGGCAGAGTGCCCTATTCTGCTCATCCAAGGAGCTGTCTGCTCTTTGACATGGGAATTCCCATCCATATAATGAAAGTTATGAGTAGAGTTTAACCAAGCAAAGAAAATAGCCACTCAAAGGTGTTTACAAGTCAGAACAGACCTCTGACAACATCCAAGACAGCAGCGGGAGAGGCAGAGAGGTAGAGCAAGAGGCTGGAGAGGCTGGCCCAGAGCTGGTGACTTTCTTCCCAAGCCTGAAGGCACTGTTCTCTGTTGTCCTGTCATGACTTCTTTGTGCTGGAAAAAAAGTGGCTCAACATAATTTTTTATATGTACTTTTCTCTGGCATCCCTTTAACGCTCTGCTTTCTGTTTTTCCAGCTATAACTTGCACACCTCCTTGCTTGCACACGTAGTCTTTTCACTAGAAGACAGCGGGACAATTCCTGTTTTTCTTTGGTCTTGATTCATTTCTCTGAAGAATTCTACCAGATGGACATGCCTACGGCCATCTTCCTTCAGGGATTGCCTTCTGGTTGCCATCATCCTTCCTCGCTGTGTCAGGCAGTCTACACTTGTCTTTAGATGTTGGCGTTTAGAGAGACTTGGATTCACAAGTCCCAAGAGGAGTTTCAGCCACACAGAAGGAAAGACTGGAGTTCCAGAAAGGCCACCTTCTGCTCCATCAAGGACCCCTGGCACACCGCTTAAAGACTCACTAAGTTCCTTCAAAGATAGACGAGTTTCACAGAAATCACATAAGAATATGCTAAGGAAGAGGTATTTGCTTTCTTTCCATTTAGAAATGGTGGTCCCTGGCTATTGTTCTGAGAATTGTGGTCCGTTGTATGCTCAGTGCTGGATCTGAAGGCATCAACAGAACCTCATAGTAGGTTCCAGTATGGGGTTACTCTTGCTGTGATGAAATACCATGATCAGATTGACATGGGAAGCAAAGTACTTGCATTGCAGGAAAGGGTTCCACAAGAGGAAAAGACACTTCTTCTGCATCACTGTTCATCACTGGAAGAGGTCAGGACAGGAACTCAAACAGGGCAAAAGCTGGAGGCAGGAGCTGATGCAGAGGCCATGGAGGGTGCTGCTAACTGGCTTGCTTCCCTTGGCTTGCTATTCTTTCTTATAGAACCCAGGACTAACAGCACTGGAATTGCACCACCCACAATGGGCTGGGCCCTCCCCCATCAATCACTAATAAGTAAGCTGAATCTTACAGTGGCATTTCCTCAGCTGAAGCTCCTCCTTTTAGATGACTCCAAGTTGACATGTGTCAAGTTGACATAAAACCAGCCAGGACATTGTTAAGATATTCTCTGCTAAAAGGCAATTTACTGTTACTGGTGCTTCTCTTGATTCACTTTCACTTTATTTTTGTACCTGCCAACTAGGTTTTTTCCTCTCTTAGGCAAATAAAAACATAGTATATTTCCTTGGTGGTAACACGTTTTTGACTCTTAAGTTCTTCCATTATTTCATTCTCACAACTCTCTAGGTAAGCCCAGAATCCACTGAAAGAATTTCCTACCCCTCATTTGTGATGGTTGATCATTCAAACACTTAAAACATATATGCAGACTTACCACTTTCCAAATGGCAGCCATGGACAGACTTGCCATTATCTGTAATTCCTGTGTTAACTTATGTTCTGAAATCTGGTGGCCTTGCCTCGTGCAATGGCTTCCCCTGGCTCAGTGTCCTCCACTGGCAGTCCAGAGCCACCCTCCACTGAAAGACACAGCCACCACTCTGCAGAATGGGGGCCTTTGTCTTCCTTGGTCTCCTCCACAGGGAAGACCATGAAGTGAAGGGGGCCGAGAGATCTGACATACCTCACAGGACCCAGGACGGGGATTCAGCTCCTTTACGGATTAAGAGTGTCCCGGGGGATATAGACGTCTGTGTTTGCAAACAGAATGGAGACAAAGCCGTTGCTGTAGCTCCCAGCACTGTCTAAAGGTAGTACCACAGATTGGTTCAGAAACAGAAAGTTAGGGGACCAGAGAGACAGCTCAGTGTTAAAAGCACTGACGGTTCCTGTAGAGGGCCAGGGTTTGCTTTCTTGCACCTACATGGCGGCTCCAACTGTCTGTAGCCCTAGTTCCAGGGGACCTGATACTGCCTTCTGACTTTTATGGACACCAAGTGCTCACACGGTACCTAGACTCACATACCCACAACCCCGCCACACACATAAAAGTGACAAAAAACTGAAAACAACAAAATAACCCTAGACATTTATTCACTTAAAGTTTGAAAGATAAGCGATTCGAAACCAAGGTGTCTGTGGGGTTGACCCCTCAGAGGCTGCAAGGAGCAGTGTGTCCTGAATGCTCTTCTAGATTCTGATACGCTATTTGGCACCCCTTCCCTGGGACATCTTATTCCACATGACTCCATTTCACATGACATTCTCTTCCCGGTGTCTCCGGAATGCAAAGTCCCCTCTCCTTAAAAGGATATAGGGACCCCAT
Organism: Cricetiscus sungorus; assembly: GCA_030556225.1. NCBI lineage: Eukaryota > Metazoa > Chordata > Mammalia > Rodentia > Cricetidae > Cricetiscus > Cricetiscus sungorus. The sequence goes on along the minus strand of JANBXA010000328.1, from coordinate 7,000,439 downwards.
GTTTCTTCGTTAATGCACAGCTTGATCTTCCATAGTCATAAATTAATTCTCATAATTTTCTATGAAATTAGCACAGTATCTCACTGAGTATGGTTTCTATGCATATTTGTAACCTCCTCTTAGTGTGACTATCTGCCAACACCTTGTTTCCAAATGTGTTTACACACTTAGGTTTTGAGTGCTGTAGATGAACTGTGTGTGTGTGTGTGTGTGTGTGTGTGTGTGTGTGAGAGAGAGAGAGAGAGAGAGAGAGAGAGAGAGAGAGAGAGAGAGAGAGAGAGAGAGAGAGAGAGAGTCCATGGTATACAGTATATGACTATCCAACCCAGTAAATAAACTGATCACTCCACTTCGTATGGCTTCTCTCTAGGGGGAAGGAGAAGATGGTTCTGATTGCTCATTTTAATGGGCATCTCTTATTAGAAGCTGATTAGATGAGATCACAGAGAACCCAAATGACATTTTCTTTTCCCATTGCTTTCCCTTTGCACGTAACCCAGATTTAAGCCAGGCGGTAAAGGACAGCTCCTCTGCCTCGTTGTGACAGCCAGGGCCAGTGTTCTGCTCCCTGTTCAGTTGTCCCGGGCTTGTGGATTCTGATGTCCCAAAGCCAAGGTGCTCATTCCTTTTGAGAGTTACACACCGGCCAAGGGTATATGAGGACTGAGTCACCCTTTCTACCTAATTTCACATTAGCCTGGGCCAATGCTTCCCATTTCTCATTAGTCAGGACCAACTTGTATTCCAGGAAGGTTGGAAAAAATGTCAAGCTGCATTAAACAGGAAAGATGGCTAAATCATAACAGTCGAGATTGCAGTTAGCAAGGGAAGAGAAGCGTAGGTGCTCCAGAATAAACTAGTACTGTCCATAGCGCCTCCAGTGCTCATCAGTCAGGCCTTAGCCACCAGGGAGGAAGTGAGGCCCTGCCCCATATCAGCATGTTAGCGAGGTTTGCACACCGCCACTGCATGTATGTAAGAGGTCTGGTTTCTCGATCCTGGTCAGACACGCCGCTGCATCCTATCTGACAAAAGCTGCCTTTCCAGATCCCCACTGAAAGCTCTCGGTTTGTAGATAAGCGTTAGCTACTCATTTGGAACAACAGCACCCAATCATTGGTTGTGCCATGCGTACTATAATATGCATTCCGTGGTTTATTTAACTAATTCCCTATTATGAGCCACTCAGACTCTTCTATTTTTAATCTGTTTCCTTCTTATAATTTTTTAACTGAGGGTCTTTACAAAGGAAGTTCCTGTAGTCTTGGTAGACTATGTCCCTGTGTGCAGCTCTGACGTGTAGGGAGCTTAGTTTGAGAGGTAGTCCTAGGTAGGATACACTGAATGGCCCTATTCTAGCTGAAACATCATGCTGTTTTAAACTGACAGAGGTGATAAGAGTGCACTGATAGCTGGAATGTGAGGGAGGAGGAGAGGGGATGCCGGAGCCTCCCTTGTATCCTGGGTCCCTGTACACATGCTTGTCCATGCCACTGTTTTGCCTCCCCCTAAAATTAGGCCAGAGCTCTTCCCGATCAGGCCATTCTTCAAGGGGCACTTTAACAAGATTACTCTAGTGATCAATCGCATCTTCCTGCTTCCCTTCTCTTCTCTTTGGACTCTGACATAAGTACTTGACCTCATCATCAGACATGGGCTCTGACATCTGGCACAGGCTTGGCTTTTCTACATCCCTTTTCCCTTTGTTCCTGGGCACGTCTGCTAGGGACGTCTAAGACAGGCAGAAGTTCAGACCTACACCTTCCCCATACTGTATGCCGCATACTAATGCTTGCTCCCCAGGCGCTTGTAATTGGAGATATGGACTGTTTATGCCGGTGATGAAAGCGGGTGAACCCTGCAGCTGCAGGGTGAGATAATGCGGGCACGAGACCGCCAGGCTGCCTTTCCCAGGCCATAAATGAACAGTGCTTACCATACATTCCTTTCTCTCCATTTCCATTCAGTTTTTTCACCCCAGGGTTCCAAGCAGCTTTCTCCGGACTTTAATCTACTTTGCTACCTTCAGAAGTAAGCGTCTCTGCAGAGAATGATGGCCTTCCCAGCAGGGGAGAGTGGAGAGGTGATGGGTGGTGGCAGAGGGAGGGCAACGAGGAGGACAGAGCAGGTACTGGCGGGGAGGACAGTGTGCCACCAGGGCACTTCTGAATTTGTGACCCAGCAAAGCTAGTTCTGTTAGGCTCCCTTCACATCTCAATACTGGAAAGTCCCTTCCTGCCTGTGAGGATGAAGATGATGATGTATCCCTCATGCAGGGAGGCTTCTCTGCTCTCCTCTGCTCAGTCGGGGGACAGCTCATTTGAGCCCTCCGGTCTGCCAGTCATCTGCCTTCCTCTGCTGTTCTCCTCCTCCTTCCCTTGTCTTGCAGGCTTGTGAGTGTCGGTGTGGTCCTCTCTGGGCCTTGCAGCCCAGAATGCAGATAATTCACCATTTCTTCATTTATTGACAGGCACAGCCATCACTCCAGGAGTGAGGACAGAAATCAGCTAGCTGCTCTTGGCCTGAGCCGGACCTGTTTCTGTGTGTAGGGCCAGGTGAAGGGAGGGTTTGGTAAACTTGTGTGAGTGTGTAGTCATGGACGTGGACCCTTCATCAGGTCCTCGTGTGTGTGTGTGTGTGTGTGTGTGTGTGTGTGTGTGTGTGTGTGTGTGTGTTCCCGCATGACCTGGCCCTTTGACAACCCTATTTGTTGACATCGATTTCTTGATGTTTGGGAGGTTGGTGGGATCTGCAGGCAGTTTCCTAAGTCTTAGAGGAGGAAAAGCGTCACTCTGGCCCTATTGAGACGTGTCAATCTTCTCCTGTCTGGCTGGAGAGCCTTATCTATGGGCTGAGTAAGTGTTCAGTAGTTGATTCCATTATATCCAGAAGATATTTATAGGGAAGCTGCTTGGCAGTAGAGATGATGCTAGGTACAACAATATATTACAAGATAAATGAGATCTAGATTCTTACATCCAAGGACTTAAAGCTAATGTAAAACATAGTCATTAGTCGGTTGTATAAATAAAAGGCAACAATCCCACAATAACTTTGGTTTGGGGAGGAAAGGGGATTCTCAATGATTCATACTGTAGGCACTAAACAGGTCACAAAAAATGTGTATAGTTATGGTGTGTTGTGGGGGAGGGAGGGGATATTGTGTATTTCAAATGGGAAGCCAAGGACTATCCTTGGGTTCTTTACGCCCGATTCCTCATGTGTATGCGTGCATTTCAGGCTGCTCTCATGGGATTGAAAAATGCTACAGATTGATGCAATTGGGGTATTTTTTCTCAAAGGTGTAAAGATTGGATATTCCCAGTCAGGGTTCTAGTGAGGTTTCTCTTTGCGGTTTATGTACAGCTCCCTCCCTCTCTTCTCACAAGCAAGAGCCCGAGGAGGGGAGAAAATGGGAGGGAGATGGAGAGCGAGGAGGGCATGGGAAGGAGATGGAGAGCGAGGAGGGCATGGGAAAGAGGAATGGGGGAAAGGAAGAGAGAAACATGAATGACAGGATCAAATACTGTTGTGTCTTTTGTGAGGGCTCTAACCCTTCTTGAGGTCCCACTGTGACAACTTCATCTAAACCAATTACTTCCCATGGGCCCCACTTTATGTGCTGTCACACTGGGCATTAGCATTGTGCTATGCATTTTGGGAGAACACACAAACATTGACTGCAGAAACATTAGTTTTCCCATCATTTCATTATAACTTTCCTAATATTGCATAGCACTAACTTAAGCACCATTTACACCATGCGGTAAGTAGTCTGCACTATTGCAAACCACCTTTTAGGACAACACCAATCTCCTGGCTGCCTTTGGTCCCTTGGGTCTGATTTCATTTGCAGTGCGGGAGGGAAGTGCTGGATGGTGTCACTTCTTCCTCCTCCTCTTCTTTCTCTCCTTTCTTGTCCCCTTCCCCTTCCCCTCTCCCTTCCTCTTCCTCTCCTTCCCCTTCCTCTCCTTCTTTCTTTTACTCTTCCTTTTTTTCCTCTTTCACTCTCCCTCCTCCCCCTCCCCCTCATCCTCCCCTCCTCCCCTCCTCCTCCTTTTCCTCTTCCTTCCCCCTCCTCCTCCTCTCCCTCCTCCTCCTCTTCTTCATTTTTCCTTCTTTCCTTGCCCCTGTCTTATTTCTCTTCAACTCTTTCTTTTTCTGTCAAACTTATCGTTGGGCTTCAAGGCTAGAGGCATGTCTCAGCAGTTAGCTCTTGCTTCTCTTGCAGACAACCCAGGTGCAGTTCCCAGCACCCACATCAGGAGGCTCACAACCTGTAAATCCAGTTCTAGGGGACCTGATACCCTGGTTTCACCTATGCATGTGATCCACATACAGAGAGTTGCACACACACATATTGTTGAAGTCTTAAAAAATGAAATAATACATTTATAAGAAAATAGATGGAAATAATCATATTAATGTAAGCCAAAACCATAAAGATGAACATTACATGCATCCTCTCCTATGCTATGTCTATATTAAATCTAGAGATGGCATAAAGCTGGAGCAAGAATTATTTCAGGGAAGATATGATTGAGGGGATACAGGTGAGAATAGTGGGGAAAATATGTATTTTCTTTCATGTACAGAATCCATATGTGTGCCATGAAAGCCGGAAGGTGGAATATTTTCAGGGAGGGAGGGAACCAGAAAGATGTGAGGTGGGGGAGTAAGACAGGGATATTAAGGGTGTGGATATGAGCAATGTACAAAAATACATGTAGAAGAATCTCATAGAACATTATTTTGTGTACTAACTAAAAAAATATATATATTGTTGAACCATAGAGAAAAAAGTATACTACACATTACATGATAGACATTGTGGTTAAACTGCTGTGCTAATTTATTTATGCCTGAGAACACAGTATAGTTGTCACTGACAGATGGGTGTGTAGAGAGACACTTGGGGTGTACTACGTCTTTTATGATCACATTTAGTACATGCACAAATGGTGCCATTATCCACACTTAAGTGAACAGAATTCCATGTGGCTTTTAAGGAATGTGGCATAGGGTCTTCCATGCATTCATGTTTGTAGAATAAAAGACATTTTTCTTTCCCATATTCACCAAGAATCTCAATTATCCATCTGCAAGTGTGAAAAGTTAACCATATGCCATTGTATGCTGATGAATGTAAAAAATTAAGACATATTACAGTCTTAGCTAAGCACGATGGGTTCATGCCTATAACCTCAAACATTCAGGAAGTTGAGGCAGAAGGATCACCTTGGATTGGAGATCAGCCTGGATTATATAAACAAGTTCCAGGACAACACACACAGGCGCACACCCACGCACGCGCGCACCCACGCACATGCACACCCCCCCCCACACACTCACGCACACACGCGCACACACACGCACATACGCGCACGCACACGCGCCTACACGCACAACTGATGGGACAAATGGCACTCTTAACACACTGATTTAGGGAAGCCTACTTGGTGTCTGTTAGTGGAGCTACCAGAGCTGAATCTGGTAAGGGCCGGCCCTCACAACGCTCACTCTTACATGCGAGACATAATTCAGAAGGCGAGCCTTCCAACAAGTTCTGTCTGTAAGAACCCGGGTTTCTGGAATCTTGGGACTTTTTCTGGATTTCTGGACGCGGTTGATGATTATTGCTGCGTTTCCTAGAACGAACACTGCTTAAGAGTTAGTGTCTCATTCATAAGACAAACTGGTCTTGGGTAGCAGCAAGACCTTCAAGATGCCGAGAGAGCTCACTTAGCAGTTTTGGCAAGCCAAACAGAAGAACAAACTCTATCAATGAGTCTACAGCAGCGCAGCTATCAGGCCGGCTTTCTGTTTGTTTGTTGCTTTTGGCATTGCCCAACTGTTGCAAGTTACTCCCAAAGAAGAAGTAACCAGCCCTCAGAGGGTTCCTCTGTGCAGCTTCCTTTCCACGGATAAGAGGGACTTTAAACAGCTGGGCTTTGCTGCCACCCCTTGTGGAGCATTTGTGATAACTAGAGGCTGTCAATCATCGGCACCCAAGTCAATCTGGCTCCACTGCACTTTCCTGTTGGATCCCTTTCCGCTACCGGAGGTTGTTATGTCCCGGCTTCTCATTACAGGTAATAGCACTCTCTCCAGCTTGCCTCGCTGGTACCCGCTCTTTCCTGCCTGTTTCATGGCACAGTTTCTGGGGGGTGGGGGGGGGTAACAGCTGGCTTCGGAGTACAGCGCTGACATCAACCAACACCTGGCTCTCACCGTGATCCAACAGCTTTTCCTTTGCACAGCTAGACGCCCTCTTTCAGCAAATGGCTTCATTTAGCTTATTGCAATAATTGCCTGAAATTTTACACACACACACACACACACACACACACACACACACACACACACACACCCTACATACACACTGCACAGCCCCCTAGGGAATTAAAATATGAGTATCGAGCAAACTCACCCACTGGGTAAATGTTAATTTTTGTTTATTTACAAGCTGGATGCTCTCATCCACACTTACTGCTTCTCTCTGACTGACCTACTCTCAGCAGTTAAAACGAGTAACTCGTTTAAGAGGCACACTAAATCAACCAGAAAGAGTACTTAATGCAGGTACTCACGGCGTGCTCATTGAATTCAGGCGGCCACCCGGTTGCTCTTACCCCTATGGAAATTCAGGTCTGGCGGGCTGTGGAGGTGAATGATTCTTGTTCATCTTCACGGGACCCAGAGGTCAATAGAGAGGCGCAGCTGTCCCTGCACCGCCAGCCTGGTGTGTGCATCATTGCTCACCCTGCTGCAAACGGGGATGTGTCTCTTCTCCAACTGTTACTCTGTTTTCATAGAATACCACGAAGCTGGAAGTCTAAAATAAGTTTCATGATGAAACTTCAAAAATTGGGAGGAGCCTTTGTTTTGTCCTCCTGGTTTCACCTGGCGAGTATATGTGAGCTTTTCTTACCTGTGTAGATGCTGTGGAATGGCAGTCAAAGCCAGCTCACACAGCAGTTAATTTGGCATAGTCCTTCCCCATGACGACCATTCTCTCAACCTGTGCTGTGCTCCAGACTCCTCCAGAGCCGGGGGGAGTTGCAGGGGATGGGGTGTACACGTTATTAGTGAACTGATAATGTCACATGTTGAGAGCTGTATGGTGTCGTCACACTTGAAATTGGCGATCACTTCTGCCCCATCAATGAAGACTCCGATCCAGTTCATGTTGATAATGGTAAATGTAGTCTTTCAAGAAACTATGTGTGTGTGAAGCCACACCCTTCCAGCTGCTCTCTGCCAAATGCTTCAGTCCCCACCCTACCGTGTGGCCCATGGGATAGTACTTTGGACAAATTCAAGCCACATCTTCCTTTCATTTGGACCATTTCCAGCCCAGGGAAATTACATAAAGTCTTTTTTTTTTACCACCAAACTCTGGGGAAGCCTCTTTCATGTTCTGCTGACTGGATACAATCTTCTGACTGCAGTGCATTGCCAACAAAAATATGCTAGCATTACCGGGGTCTCAATGAGATACTACCGGCTGATGAGCCTCAATGAGCTAGGCATGAGCAAGCCATAACATACCTCTTTTAGAGCCGTGCCATATTGAGAGTTACTTCTTACAGTAACGAATGTTGCCCTGATGTAAACAGTGTGTAGGTGCTAGAAAGGAGGAGGTAGATTACTATAGTTTAAGTTATTATATTTTAAAGACACAATAAGAAAACACAAAACACATGATAGCTGGTGATGTGTCTTAGTGATAGAGTGCTTGCCTATAATACAGTAGACCCTGGAATAACATCTGCTCCTAAAAAGAAAAGAGAGAGAGAGAGAGAGAGAGAGTGTGTGTGTGTGTGTGTGTGTGTGTGTGTGTGTGTGTGTAGGACACAGACACGTTTTAGAAGGACCAGCACTTAATGTTGTGATAAATGTACTGGATTTGCTATGAGGAGAATATTTCTAGAATTACTTGTGAAATTAACATATAAAAGAAATTGGATTAGCTTCCTGGGTAACTACTTAGCATAGACTCCTCCTTGCTTATTTGAGAAAGTGAAGTGAAAAATGTCTCATCACCCTCAGATCATTGAAAACGACTCTTGAATTATAGTTTTTGGCATAGTATCACATAAAAAAAATCTATAAAGGATTTAGATAAAATTTCATAGAATAAAATAGGCTGGCACATCTGTAACGGTAGTAAAGAGGGCTGATTGAGGTATATGTTAGTGGGATTTCTCAGAACACCTGCACCTCTGCTTCCCGTGACCGCCTTGTGCCAGTCCACACACATTCACCCAGCGCTGACTTTCATGGCTTTGTCCAATGCTGGTTAGCAAAGCTGAGTCCCTGACTCACTCAGATATAAGGGGTGCCTCGTCAACTACTCTTGGCCTACCCTCAAGTCACCTGAGAAAAGCCGCCACTAAGGACAGTCAAAGCTCTATCGCTTGGGACAGCATGATCATTCTCCATCACATAATTGAGTATGAGTGCTTTATATTTGGACGATGACTGGGGAACCAGCTTCTACCTCTCAAGAGCTGTGCTGGCTTCCACACACACACACCTATCTTCTGTTTCCCATCTCACTAACCAAAGCTGGATCAAGTTTGACCTTATCCCCACTCACTTCTCCAGCCAACATTTTTATACTAGAGTCATCCAATGATTCCTGCTACAGCATCTAGCAGTACACAGATGTAGCGTGTATGTTTTCCGCCAGCCTGCCTGGTCCCGACGCCACGCCAGCCCCCAATAACACACAGAGAGTCTGTATTTGATACAATGCTGTTGGCCAGTTACTATCATTGTTTATCGGCTGGCTCTGTCTTAATGATTAACCCATTTCTACTATTCTAAGTATTTCTACGTGGTCATCTTATCGGAGAGTGGCGGGCTGGCATCTGCTCTCTTTTTGTCTCTCCATGTTGACTCCTCCTTCCTCCTTCCTCCTTCCTCCTTGTCTCCTAGCCCCGCCTATCTTGCTTTCCCATTGGCCAACAGTGCTTTATTAATTAACCAGTATGAGAAACATATTTACAGAATAACATCTCCCATCACACAGATAAATAAAAACAGCAATGTTTAACTTTGAGTTTTTACAAAACTCGGAATGTTTATTAATATGCTTGGCAGGCACATGACAATAGCTCTTTTAGTTTCTTGGTTTCTCCTTTCTTGTATCATGCAGATGTTTTTCAGTGTTGCAAAACTCCAAAAATGGAAGGCTCTTAAGTTTGGAGAATGACATTTGGATGCCAAGGAATGTGCTTTCACAGCAGTGGAAGTGATGCTCTCTGGGCATGAGGAGGCCAGTGAGGGTTGAGGCAGCTTTAAAGAGAGTGAGGAGGTGGGGGAAGACTGGGGAAGGCAGGTGTTACCTACTGGAGCTTGCCACGCCAGCAACCTTGAGCCCCCATGAGTTAGAACCCGGCAGCAGGCTTACCTTCCATTTGAATTCATTGCATGAAAGTTTAAAGGGCACAGAAAAGCCCAAGAAACTCCAAGTCCTACCCATTGTGTGTGTGATTGCTTTCCAGTGTGGAGGGAGCCTCACTCCCAGAGGCGTTGTGAGCTGGGAAATGAGGGCAATGGAAGAAGTTCTGATGACAAGACAGATGGTTGTGTCCCTCTCAATCTGACCCCCCCTGCCCCACCCTGCTTGCCCCACCTGCCCCACCCTGTCCCGCCCCAGGCGGAGGCGTCCTGCTCCACCCTCCACAGTGCTTCTAACCTCATTCCTGTTCTCCAAACAGTTGCCCACTCCTGCTCTCTCCAGCCTCAGGCTCTTGGCCAACTCACAGGTTCATTTCTGTTAGCCTGTGTCTCTTCTGCTGTGACTTCTGGGACAAGTCACACTGTAGAGAGGCAGTACTCTGTCCAGCACTGCCCTCCCGTTTCTTTCTCTCTCCATGGACTTTGCTTTCCAGGGCAAACTCAGAGCCTTCTGTTGAGTCTTTGAAGACTTTAAAGGATGGAGCTATTGTTCCCCACTGTGCTGTTTCCGTGTTTGTCCTTCCTCCTCCTTCTCCCTTCCCTGTAGCGTGTATGTTTCCGCCAGCCCGCCAGTCTGGGCCCACAGCCGCGCCAGCCCCAAATAACACTCAGAGACTCTGTATTTGATACAATCCTGTTGGCCAGTTACCATTACTGTTTATGGGCTAGCTCTGCCATAATTATTAACCCATTTCTACTTATCTAAGTATTTCCACGTGGTCGTCTTATCGGGGAGCCGCGCGGCAGGCGTCCTGCTCCTTCCCCGGGCTACATCTTGACTCTGCCTTCTACTTCCTCTTTCCTCCTCCTAGTCTCCTAGCCCCGCCTATCTAGTTTTCTATTGGCCACAGTGCTTTATTAACCAGTATGAGAAACATATATACAGAATAACATCTCCCATCATCTCCTCTTTTCTGTCTAAAGTAAAAGAAGGGGTTTAACCTTAACATAGCAAAATATACCATTCAACAGTTATCAAATAAGAATCACAGTTAACAATATTTAGTCCATTTACATTTTGTAAGACTTAAAGAAAATATCATCTATTCTATCTTCATGAGTCTAAAGTCCTATATGTAACTTATCTTTAATCCTAACTAAGGAAAACTATAACTATAACTATCTGTCTTCAATTTTTTCAAAGACCATAGAAGGATAATATATAAATTCTAGAAATGACAGAGACAACTCATTGCCTGGTCAGTCACCCGAAGTTCTTCTGTAATGTTCCATCTTCAGCCCATAGGCCATAGTGTGTGTCCAGACTCCTCAACAAGGCAGGAAACTTTTCTCTGTGTCCTGTAGGCTGTCTGGCTGTCTGGCAGCCTCTTCCATGAAGCAGGAACCCTGTAGCAATGTCCATCTTGCATCAGCAGTCACCTTTTTGTGGGTCCTGCATGTCCAGTTTCTACAACATAAAGTCAAACAGTCTAGACGAGCAGTACCTTGCCCAAATGGCTAGTCTTGCCATATTAGAGGCAAACTCCATAATGTGTTTCTTCGATGTCCATCTTCCTTTCTTCTGTAGGTGGTGTTACCAGGAGCAGTTGTGTCTCACTGTCAAGAAAAACCCTAAACCATTTTAAATGCCATATTCTGTAGGTCTTTGAAAGGTTTGAAGAATGCCTATTCATCTCAAATACATCTCTGTATATCTAGAAATACTAACTAACTTAACTCCAAGTTTTGACAATCATACGTAACTCTCTATAATCTGTACTAAATTATACATTACATTTCTAAATGAGCTATATAAACACAATACCTAAACAAGAGGAGAAAAATACATATCACAAAATTGACCTTAAATTGTATCAATAAAAGAAAATCCATTCCAAAGCAAAGTATTCATATCTCTACCATAATTCTCTTTTTACCTTTAAAAGATTGTTTGTGGTTATAGCCATTTATAACCAAGTCCATTTAAATGAAAACAAACATTTATAAACAATATTTGGGAATTTGGGCGTCGTTCTTTCCAAACTACTTCCTGCTGGTAGAGGGCGCTGTCATGGGGGTCCAAAGAAGACCCAGAAATCTTGGCTGCAGTGGTCTGTAAGGTTTCAATGTCCCATTGACGTTGCTTCAGGGGGTCTTGCTTGATCAAACCACATAAGTCTGGAAAGAATCCATAGCTTTTCATTTTCTGTGGAAACAAAATAGAAATCCTTTTCCCCAGTAACTTGTCCTTAGGCTTTAATTTTGGAGTCAAAGTATTTTTAAAATATATAAATTGAATTAATTTAGCAGCATTTCTTTTATCAGTAGTTATTTTCTCAGCAATCAAATAATTTAAAGACAACAGAAGTGCGTATAGTATCCAAAATTTCTCTGTGTTTTCCATCTTTACGTGGCTTTTTTATTACTCTATTTATTCTACTTCTATTTTTACATATTTTGAGACAGGGTTTCTCTGTGTAACTTTTATCTGTCCTGGAATTCACTGCATACCAGGTTTACTTTGAAATCACAGAGATCTGCTTGCCTCTGTCTGCCGAGTGCTGGGATTAATGGCGTGTGCCATTACATCCATCCATTTAATTCCTTTTTTCTTTTTAAACCATTGTATCCCGTTTCTTTTTCTCTCCCAAGCCAGCGTATTTTTTAAAACACAGTGTAAACCTTTATTGCAGCTCTCCTACACACCAATGAATTGTTAGCAGAGCTCTTTAAAAGCAAGGCGGTTTTCTTGCCGCTTATGCTAATTTTGGAAACCTCCCTTAAAGGAGCCACGCAAATCTCTGTCTACAACAAAACAAATCCAACGGAGAAAATGCTGCTACTAAGAAGTCTTGCTAGTCTCTGTTCCTTTGTTTCTAAAACATTTCTTAAGCTCTTATTAGTTTTAAGTGAAAGTTCTTATAGCCACGTTGGGCGCCATTTGTAGCATGTATGTTTCCGCCAGCCCACCAGCCCGCCAGTCTGGGCCCACAGCCGCGCCAGCCCCAAATAACACTCAGAGACTCTGTATTTGATACAATCCTGTTGGCCAATTACCATTATTGTTAATGGGCTAGCTCTGTCTTAATTATTAACCCATTTCTACTTATCTAAGTATTTGATGATGGGAGATGTTATTCTGTATATATGTTTCTCATACTGGTTAATAAAGCACTGTGACCAATAGAAAACTAGAAAGGTGGGGCTAGAAGACTAGGAGGAGGAAAGAGGAAGTAGAAGGCAGAGTCAAGATGTAGCCCGGGGAAGGAGCAGGACGCCTGCCGCGCGGCTCCCCGATAAGACGACCACGTGGAAATACTTAGATAAGTAGAAATGGGTTAATAATTAAGACAGAGCTAGCCCATAAACAATAATGGTAACTGGCCAACAGGATTGTATCAAATACAGAGTCTCAGAGTGTTATTTGGGGCTGGTCCAGCTGTGGGCCCAGACTGGCGGGCTGGTGGGCTGGCGTGCTGGAGGAAACATACACGCTACACTTCCCTCCTCACTCCTCTCCCTCCTCCTGCTCCTCCTCCCCTCCTCTCCCTCCTCCTGCTCCTCCTCCCCTCCTCTCCCTCCTCCTCCTCCACCTCCTCCTCATCCTCTCCTTCCTCCTGCTCTTCCTCCTCCCCTCCTCTCCCTCCTCCTGCTCCTCCACCTCCTCCTAGTCCTCTCCTTCCTCCTGCTCCTCCACCTCCTCCTAGTCCTCTCCTTCCTCCTGCTCTTCCTCCACCTCCTCCCCCTCCTCTCTCTCCTCCTGCTCCTCCTCCACCTCCTCCCCGTCCTCTCCCTCCTCCTGCTCCTCCTCCACCTCCTCCCTGCCCTCTCCCCCCTCCTCCGGCCCATCCACCACCTCCTCCTTCTCCCCCTCCCCCTGTTCCTGCTCCTCCTGTGCCTCCTCCTCTGCGTTGGGCTCTGAGCCCAGAGCATCGCACATGCTAGGCAGGCACATGGCCAATGGACTCCTTCCTTTGCTTTATGGTTTAAAATAATTTTAAATGATTCATGAACTTTTTACTCTTTTGCTGTTGGGAGACTGAGATTGATGAACTTCAATTTTGTCATCCTTGACTGGGTTAAGTATAGCTTTTCCCGCCACCTTTACCCCATGCTCAAATGACAAAGCAACAGTGAAAACAAATAAAACCTTCTCTAGGACATTCCTTCTTCCTTGCTCTAACAGATAGGAGTTACCTGTGTTCTTTCTAAATCAGCATATTCTTTTATATGTTCCATTTCATATGTTGATAACATTTTAGCCTTAAATAATATGTAAGGGTTTCTCTTGTTGAAAAATATGATGTTAAACATCATGTTTCATTCTTACTAATATTTCTGTCAACACTGTTTCAGACCTTACTTTGTGGAGTGCATAGTGTACTTAGAAGGTACTATTTGAAGAATGAATGATAACCCCTGCCCCCTTTGGGATTGTTGTATCATTACTTCTTATAAGATGGCATACCCCACTCCCTAAGCCTCCACACTCCAGGAATTCTCGGAATTGCTTCTGCAAAGCTATTTTAATAAGGTACACCCTGCATGTCTGCCAAGCCCTGTCCTAAGTGACGAGGACATGTGGGCTGTCTTCTAACTAGTCCAGAACAAAGACACTTCTCTGTCCTTGGGGTTAGGGGAAGACTTCGCAGCTCTCCTAAACCATCTCACCTGATCATTAAGAGAAAGGGGAGGGCCTAAACAAAGGCTAGTGTCCACTGGAACCTGCCCACGCCCCATTTCTGGAGTGGGTGAAGCTGAAATTCTAAATAGGCCCTCTTGGGCTTCACATTCTCCGATGGATTCCAGCTTGGAGGCCATGCGCCCAGCTTCACAGATGTGGCTTTGCTGAGCTGGATGGTGATGGAGTGAGGTACCATTTTACTGGAGAAGCCTCATACAAGCGTGCCTGTCAATCAGACAGTGACCTGCGCTGTGCTACAGAAGAGCGCACGTGAGTAGTGCGCCTTGAGATTCCCGCTTGACGCTTGTAGCGCAGTGTGGCTTACTTTGCCATGCCCCTTGTCACGGGCTCCCTAATGCTTCTGCCTCCCTTTGGCTGTGTGGTGATATTTCATACTTGTTATTTTCAGGCCTAGTGCAGAACAGGACAATAATCACAGCAGGAAGCTGCTAACCTTAAAGGGTTTTAATTCTAGTTTTAATTTCAGGCTTCTCCTTTAAGCCAAAAGTAAATGCTTTATTTATTTATGTTTCACTTTCAGCAATGTTCTACAATAACAAAGTAATCATTCAACATCAGAATCCTGTAAAACTTTCTAATCTTTTATATTTGTATTAATATTCTACTTTTATCTCCCTAATTATTGAAAATTGACGCTGCTTTTAAAGGGCCTATTAAATTATTATATTATCGATGATTATTTGCTTAAGGTACGTCTCTCTCCCCCATTGTGAAGTCGCAGGGGCAGAGGCCACAATCTCTTTCGTATTGTTCAATCAATGAACGGAACATCCAATGTCCAGGGAATGTTTATTTGGTGTGTGTGTGTGTGTGTGTGTGTGTGTGTGTGTGTGTGTGTGTGTATGTGTGTGTTCTAACTAACCTTTCACCTGTTGTAATAGTATTGAAAAGTGTTTATCCTCCCTGACCTTTGGAATCTTTCAAGAGTCCTTGCTTCCACAACTAAGTCAATTAAACCTGTTTCTCCAATGAGGGTTTCTCTGATGTGGAGAAGGATTTCCCACCTGCTTACATAGGAAACCAGGAAGCTGGCACTAGGAATTCCAGATGGTGGGAACATGGCATTTCCTACCAGTCCCGTACAAGAGAGGCCTGACCACGGGAGTCTTTGAATTTCAGGCTGCAGCTGGTAGAATGCCTAGCTTGATACTATGGGCAGCAGGATCTAATTGGAAAAGACTACACGTAGGACCTTACAGCTCCCTCCACAGTTAAGGGTTAGGAGTCTGTGAACAAAGGGAAAGGACTCTGGACTAGACACATGGAAGATGGAGTGCATCTGTTTTCTTCTGCTTACACGAGAACAAACCCTAACCTATCAGTCCTGTTTCCTATGTGCTTCCTGCATCTGCCGTGTGAGGCCATTGCACTTACTCTTTCTGCCTTGCAGAGTTGTTTGTGGGATTGCATGAGATGCAGACCACAAGATCAGCTTTGCACTGTTGGTCGGCTCGACACGCTCCTTTTGATTACTCCATAGACATCGTAGATTCTGGATTAGCAGAAGTGGTTATGTGGGTTTCCCAGTTTGTTATAAGACAACAGTTTTATAAGGTTACTCATTGGGAAAATGGATTCCAACTAATTCAACAGTTCCAGGAAAGGGCCCCCATCAGCCCCAGTGGCTTTAGCTCACTCTGGGTGACTCGCTGCCCAGTGGAGGAGGGAGACGAAGATGCCGGTGACAAGGTTGGAGTGCAGTGGACACCTCCACAGTGACCCCATGGTCTTGTGCCATGTAAGGAGGAATGGGACCGGAACACAGGGATAACACTGACAGAAGGAGGCAGGCCTGTCTTTAAAGAGATAAACTTCCCAGGGAGGAAGCATGCGCAAACGAAGGGAAAGTCTAGCAGCTCATCAAAGGCAAGATGGCATGAAGCGTTTGGATCATTTGCACGGCACAGGCTTCCTCCTGAATTCTACATACAACTTTATGCACAGCATACCTCATTGGCATCTTCATCTCTACCTGAAGTATGCTTTAAATTGTTGTGAGCCCCAGGCGACCTTCAGCGATACTGTCCCTGAGACTTCGTCCCTGAAGAACCTCTGACTGCACCAGGGACTTCAGACAATTCTAGCGGCCAGTGCAAGGGAGTTTCTGGTCTTCATCTCTGCCTCTGCTTTATTTCATATGCGGATTGTTCAGTGCTGCTGTAAGGTCTCCAGGACCTCACTGTCTACCCTAGGCCTCTGTCTCATCAACGGCAGAGCCAACGGGAGCATGGCAGGCAGGAACCTCTCCCAGAACTGCTGCACCTGGCTTCTTTTTATGAACGAGCCTAGCCTTGCTGGAAAGTCCTTGCTTTCGACCGATCCCCTTCAGCTTCTCTCAAACGCTTAGCCATAGTCTCCCCATTGACAGACATTTGTGGCGTGCTCTCGGGCTTTGCCGACGATGGTAGGTAGATGCAGACACTGCACATAAGGGTCACAGATGGAGGAAAACCTGCTGCCCTCTGCCCTCTGCCCTCTGCCCTCTGCCCTCTGCCCTCTGCCCTCTGCCCTCTGCCCTCTGCCCTCTGCCCTCTGCCCTCTGCCCTCTGCCCTCTGCCCTCTGCCCTCTGCCCTCTGCCCTCTGCACTCGCTTCCTTGGATTCTTTGTCTTGGTGGGACAGGGGTCACTCTGACCCCTCTTGCTGCCTCTCCTCTCCCAGAAACTCTCTGGAAGTTCTGTTTCTCCATGGCTTCTGAGTTCGGCGGTCTTCACTCATTGATGTGTCTCTATCAGAGCCTTTCATGCAAGATTGTGTGAGTGTCTGGAGCAGTGGATCCTCAGCGTGGCAGTCACTGGTGTGGAAAGCAGCTCTGAGTCAGCAGAGTCCTCTTTCTCCAGGCATGTAATTGCATGTTTCAACCAGTAAGATGCGCATAATCAGGTTAATCTCATTGGCTATCAGGAAAGGAAAGAAGTGACGTTGTCACTTTCGATGACCTAAACCCCTTTGGACTGGGGAGAAGGAAAAGTCCTCAGAGGGACAGGAGGGACAGGGCTTAATACAAAGAAGCCACAACTCCTTTAAAGCTACCCAGGCCATAGGAGATCGCCAAGCTCCAAACATTTACGGACTTGGTTATTTGGCACGATGCCACATAAGCATGCCGATAATTGGTTTCACCTTTAAATCACTTGACCGCACTGCCCTGACGTTTTGGCGTCTTGTCAGACAGGCTCAGCATGTAACGCTTGCTTTCTTTGGGTCTCCCAAGGTTCTCACTGAGTCACAGGTGCAAATGATGTACAAGGAATTTTTGTCTGTCCTATGAATTAATACCTGCCTCTATATGCTCCTCATCCCTGGATGTTTGGAACACCTTCGTTTTTGAAATCCAATAAGGACGTTCTTCATAGAGATAATTAAAAGCCCTGAGCCAACCAAAACAGGTTATGATCAAAAAGTTCAATATAGGGGTTCATCTTTGAAATTGATGAATCAGGTACAAAACCAGGATGTAGAGATGGAAGATCAAAGTGGAAATTGCTTCTGCTAGTCCCTTGAAAAGCAAATTGTTTTATTGACTTTTCCTCAACATTGGTCTTGTTCTGCCTCGTAGGGCTTTTCCCTTCTTTGCATTTACAGAAAAATAGACTTAGTGACTTCTAAGGAAGGAAACAAAGACCTTTGACTAGCACAGTCTGTCCTGCTGGAGGCAGGACCAACTTTGATGTTTCACTCTTTAATTACAGTGGAGCCTTTCACAGCCTCCAAAGGAAAAGCCAGCTCTGGCCCTTGCTTTCAGAACGGCACAGAGTGCGCCCAGGCACATGGCGACATGTTGACCCTTCTGTAAACAGAAGCCTAAGATGTTTATGGTCAGAAGGACATGCTTTGCTGACCTTTGACCCTGCTCAGACAGTACCCCCGGGGCTGGCTGAGATGTAGCAACTCTCTTGAGAATTTCTGGGCTACACACCAGGCAAGGACAAGCCTCTTTGCAAGACTCAATCAATTAGAAGAAAGCAAGCAGCCTCGTGTAGTTCTGTGAGATGAAGGGTCTCAAAGCCAAAAGACACTGCTTCCGGTTACTCCAAAGACATCCTTCTCTGCAGCTGGCCAGGGTGTCTCCCATTTCCTTGAGTGAAGCAGAAGCATATGAGTCATCTGTGCTCTATAAACTGTGACTAATCTGTATTCTCTCCATCTCTGTTCCTTCTGATTAAATTCCTTCTTTGCATTTTCCATACTTAGTTGCTACTTTTTTGTTCTATTATTATTTTGTGAAAATCATTATCACAGAAAACCATGACATTACTTCAGAGTTGAGGACCAATAGCATCATTAGGGAAGCCTGCACTCCTGGCCCTTAGATTGCATTGAGATATCTTTGCTTGAAAATAGCAACCCATAAATCTGAACCTCTGCCTCCCAGACGGAGCAGCCCAGTGCACGCATTTTCAGGGTCCTTCTGGCTTTCACCAAGCTGTTGCTACCCTCAAATTGTGATGAGCTCATAAATGTTTAGCAAATCATGGTAATGAATGTGGCGAGGGCAGAAATAGCCAGCATGTGTGTTTTTTTAATCATGCATCATTTAGTGCAAAGACGACTCTTGGATGTTTTGGAAATTAATTTGTATTGCACTTTTGAGAAGGAAGGGAGAAGCTGGGCTGCAGCTGTCAGAGTTGTGCTGGCTGGAGCTGCTAATAAGGATGTCCTGGCATTGCCTCTGTGAGGCCACCCGTGGCACCAGAGGCAGGGGCTTCTTTGCAGCTGCCCCAAAGGGTTTCAGGCAAAGTCCAGCCCATCCTTTTGGGTGAATCCAGCTGTTTGTGCCGTGCAGGCCACCAGCTTTAGTGCAGACACAGATTGCTACTCAGACGCACCTGCAAGGCGGGCGGCCGCAGAAATACTTATGTCTTACATTTCTGTCAAACATACACTCTCGGATTGTCATGCCAGCCAGACACCACCCTTTCCCCAGTCAATGGCTTACACTGAATATTTTGTCAAACCCTATATCAAAGTTCTTACACAGCCAAAACATTTCCTGTGGTTGATTTAAAGACAAATGGTCTTGGGGAAAATAGCCTTCAGAAGAGGTTTTATGTTTCGGTTCTCTACTAAGTTTGGAGGGGGTGGGGGATCAGAAAAGGAAGGAAAGAGAGGGAGACATGAGTTAGCGGGCATGAGATATTAGACTCTCTGGTCTTTGTCATTGTAGAGACTCCGGAGTGACGGGTTACATCCAGGATACCCCAGTCTGTGGGTGCTGCTGTCTTCCTTATCCTGTGGCCGCCAATCCCTTACTGTCTGTTAAAGAATGACAGGAGTGCAAATCTAGGCAAATCTTCCTGCCCTCATTTTCCACCCTAGCAGAGCCCCTTCTGTAATGCTCAATTCTCAGAACTGTCCTCTCTCTTCTGCTCAGAGAGCAGAAATGTGGGAGCAGAAAACCCAGGAGTTTTTCGTTTAGCGGATGAGAATCAGGTCGTCCGGAACATGCTTGTTGTAGGAATTGCTTCTGCGTCCACAGTCTTTGAATATATGTGACCTTCTTTCAAAAATACCCAAGCAAACAATGCTGGTTCCTGCCACTTGGGGGAGCTGTGGCACACCGGGCGTGGATGTGGCCTCTGGTAATTGTGAGTGGTTTGTTTGGCTGACAGAAGTATGAGAACGGAGACCTCTAAAACATGAGTGCAGTGGCAGGCAACAGAGAGGCAGGGCGGATAAAGGCTTCTCACGTTATTTACCAGTAAAATATTTGACTATGAGGATGGATGTGGAGCTCTTTGATTATCTTCATGTGTGTTCAACATTTGAAAGAATTTGTACTTTAGGCCTCGGTGCTGAGTTATTTTATTGCTAAACAGCAAATGACAGCAAGCACTGTGGGGTCTGTTTATTACACCAGATTTGTGGACAGTAATGGGTGCTCATGTGGGTGTGTGGGGGAGTAACGTGCTCGAGGCTCACATTCATAGATGGCGGCTTAGAGTGTCCAAGGACTTTATACGCATTAACTAATATTTTTACCACAGCTGTACTGTGTAGGACCTTCTCTCACTCCCTTTCCTGTGTAAGGCGGTGGCTGTCCACCTTTCTAACACTGTGACCCCTTCATATAGTTCCTCGTACTGTGGTGATCCCCCAACCAGAAAATTGTTTTCTCTGCTGCTTTATAACTGTGTTCTTGCTACTGCTGTGAAACGTAATGTAAATATCTGATACACAGGTGATCTTAGGGGACCCCAGCCATTTGTCCCCCAAAGGGGTTGTGACCCACAGGTTGAGAAGCACCAATGCAAGGGAATAGAGGCACAGCCTGGCTAGGAGGGCTAGCCTAGACTAACTGTACTGGTGAATGGTGAAGCCAGGATTCACAAGTGTGCTTCAGAGACTACCTTACTAACCACTGCTGACATTATCAACACCGGGGCCTCCATCTCCTGATACCAAAACACAGTTTGACTTACATTCTAGAACTTAACCCATCACGCTTTCTTTCTCATTGCCTCACCGATGCAGACTACTGAAATCAGAATACCTATTTTTCACATGGCTGAGCTCCAGAAGCCTTGATAAGAGTGATGCCAGTTATCAGGAAAGCCGTTTAACTCAAGATGACATCATGATCCTTACTGAGGTGTTCGGTTCTAGCCTTACATCACCAAGGGAAGGGAACTCCCCTGGAGAACAAGAGAGCAGTCAGTGATTGCAGAGACCACAGCAGTCAGTGGTCGAAGAGGCCACGGCTTTGGGTGTGGCTAACTCATGAGATCCCGCTCGCTTTGTGCTCACTGTTCATGGTTACTGATTTACACTGCCCACTGGGGGTCACAAGCTTTGCAACACGATGAGGTGACGTGAGTGTGATTCTAAGTTGCATCCACTGCAGAACACAACTGCACTGAGCTACAGAGCCTTTAATAGATGGCCAAACAGAGCTTACCCTCCAGCTGCCTTTGGTAGGCTCTCAGCAAGTTTACCGCCTCTGCTACACATTCATCTCTATTAGTAGCAGCGATTGGAAAGTTGCCACTGGCTTCTGATGTCAGATTATGTGCCATCCAGCTACACATTAATAAACAAAGACAGACAGCAGGATCGGAGACTTGGTCTATCTGGGGCAGACAGACTGTGACTGTAGGGGTATTTGGTTGCTGAACAAATCGAAGAAGTATCTATAGAATTCTGATTAGTAGTCCGAATCTGGGCAACTGCGATTCTGTGCTTAGTACTGTGTGAGATAAATACGAAGGAAATAAACAGGAAATGTTATCTCAGAGCTCCTTGCGGTTTTGCAGGAGGAAAACAGTTCAGTGGAAAAATGGCTAAAAAAAGGACACGGACACACCGGAGTGAGATTTGAGGTGTGCAGTTCATGCAGTGAGAACCAGTGGCATGGGCTTAAAGCAGACGGCACACACGGCTGCTTCAGCATCTCCGTCATCCATGGGCCTTTTCAAATGTAAGGGGCTAGCCCGTGCCTGCTGTCATCAGAGCTTTGAAAGAAAGCATGTCTGCCAAGGTTAAGTAACAAACTGGCTGGCATTATCTTGCTGTGTTGACTGTAGGGTCATAGATGTCCAGCTGTCTTTCTGAGTCAGCTCTGAGAAAGTACAGGAAGACATTTCAGTGTCTTTGATACTACCCGTGAGGCCTGGGCCACCACCCTTTCGTCTACCCTGTGTGCAACAGCATGGCATGGTCCAGTTGAATAAAGCACTCATTCACTCACTCATTCACTCATTCACTCATTCACTCACTCATTTATTCATTCACTCACTCATTCACTCATTCACTCATTCATTCATTCATTCATTCAGAGTTGTCTGTAGGTGTTAAATTCTGTGCTTAAGAGACATTTCAAGTTTTCTATAGAAAAAAAAAAAACATGGATTTTGGTGTCAAGATATCCAGGACATAATCCTGGATAAAACTCAATTTACCCACCTGGTTTTGACTCCATGTTTGCCCATGAAAGTGTGGCTCCATCTGTCCCGTGTAACTCACCTTTGCTGCATTCTTCAATTTCTTTCTCAAGATTGCATTGGTGCATTTTAGTACAGTGGTTCTGAACCTAGACAATTTGCCCCTCATAAATGCTCATTAATGTCTAGAAATAGAGGTAACGCTCGCTAGTGCCATCTAGCGGAGGAGCTCAAGGGTACTGTCAAATGTCCCACAGCCTGCAAGACAGTCAGTCATCTGTGACAGCCAGGTAATCCACAGTTCCAGCAGAACTCAGGTGCTGGCACAATGCTGCCATAGATTATGCAAATGAGGCCGAGCTACTAGGACTCTGAATCCAGTAATCCACTAGACTGCATGGATTTGCTCAGCAGGACAGTGGTACACACAGACTTTAGTTCTTTCTTATTAGTAGGTTTAAACTGTACCTTAATTCCCTTGCGGTGGCCTCCGATCATTCAGGGTTCACTGCAAGTGTCTAGTCAAGTTTTCTCACTCTCTACAGGTCAGGGTTTCTTGTGTAGACTCTTAATACCTCCAGGAGGAGGGTAGACTCTTGATACCTCCAGGAGGAGCGTAGCAGAGGTCGGGTCTGCAGTCCTACACACTGCTGTGCAGCCAGGAATATCTCTTTACAGCCGCCAGTTCTTATCCATGCCCTCCTTGTCCCCAGTGTGCCGTAACTGCCAGCTCATAGGCCTTATGACATTTGCAGCTTACACAGTGTGATACTCCTGGTTTGCTTCCTCAGCCACTGTGTCCCCACTTTTGGGTCACCAGACTTTTTTTGTACTTAGTCACCCCTCTGTGTCATGGAGCCTCATATTAGGTTTCTCTCAGATGCTGCCTACACCTGCCCTGCCCTCTGCGTCTGTAGTTATAGTCCGTGCTAAAGGGTTTTTCTTTTGTTATTGTTGTTGTTAAGAGGTTCCGTGCCCTTCGATAAAGACTTGGGAAGACAGACACAGTCTCTTCTACTTTAAGATCCCCAGCACCTAAAACCCGTTTGCAAACTCGGCTTATTCCGTTCTCTCTATTGTTATCTTCTCCAGCCTGCCCTTCTGCCAGCAGGCTGAAATTTATTTCTTTTTAAACATAAAGAATGACTTCTAAGTACCTGACATTCTATAATCTCATTGTGTATAGTATGAATCAATGCTCTTATTTTTAAAATCAAAATTGCCATTTCTATAAATGCTTTCTTCTCTGAAAACCATGGCTCTTGGAACAGAAAAACAGTATGCTTTAAGTTATTAACTCTGCCAGGAACTTGAAAATCCTAAATGTAAGAATTGACGTTTTGTAATCTAGCTGTGTCTGGATTCGCCTTGTGATTGGAATACCGCTGACTCCATGAGTCGTGGGTTTCAGGAGAAAATAATTTAATGGTGCCTTACAATGGGATCTGGTATTTACAGAAGGTGGGCAGGTAGGGAATGGTAAGGGGAGAGCTAGGTAATATCACTTTCTATCCTGTGGGACAATGACGTGAGTGTGGGGAACTGTCTGTAGTGTGTGCTGACTAGTCTTAGGTTAGCTATCTGATGTTTGTATATTGACTTCTTCCCTAAGTTGTCATGGGAATAGAGGCCTCTGGAATTCTCACATGGAAGGAGGTGATCCATATTCAAATTTCTTTTAAACTCAGTAAGAAGAGGAAAATGGGATTGGGTACTTCAAATACTTTATATAGTATTACATAGACAATCGTCTATATTATATGTTATATAGACAATTGTCTAGCACTACTTGGATATTATTTATACTCAGACAAATTACTTCAGGATACATAGACATTTTAGAGATAGGGGAAGCACTTCCTAATGGAACAAATAATGTATTTAACTACCAAATGAAGAAATTAAGGAGTCAATATTTCGTCTTTTGTTACCCATAATCTATCCATCATCCATCATTTATCATCTACTTGTCTATCATCCATCTATCTCTATCATCTATGTATCTTTGATATCTCTACTTATCTATCTTTGATATATCATCTACTACTTATCTAATTTTTAGTGTGGCTGATAATTTATGTAATTATTTAGGAGACTAAGCTCTGATTTCCCAAGATGCAAGGCAGGAGCTCATCTAAAAAGCATTGTCCCTTGTCATTTATTCCCCCATCAAACAATGTGACTTAATCCAATATCTGCAAGACTGGGTCCTGGTCCTTCTGGACTTATTAGCTAATTATGTGACCATGAAAAAGGCAATTGTTAAGTACAGCTTAAGTTCCTTATCTTTTTTTAAAAAAAAAGTCCCTTTATCATTATATTTTATTGACTCAAAATCTGTCACACATGGCATATATTTTCCCAAAGTCACACATGGCATATATTTTTTTCTCAGAATCCAATGCTGTATTTAATGTTTTAAGCTGTTGGTAACTAAATCCTCAATCATCTCTATTTTACCTACATTGCCTTATTTAAGAATCACTACCTGATTATCTGTGTAACAAATTGTAATCACTTATCTAATGAAGGTGACTCATCGGTAACCCAAGAGCCAAAATACATTTGGGCTACAAATGACCTTTCCATATTTTGAATAAAGTCTAAGCTATTGCATGTAAATTTTTATTCAAATTATTCTCGGCTAAAGACAACACAAAACTAACCCTCTCCCTTCCTTTCTTTCTATGCAATTTTCCATGTTTGGGCAAAATTTAACCACTGGAGGGTCAAAATGAAAGCTCCCACACTTGTCTGGTGGGGTCAGGCTTTTGGCTAAAGTAATCTTTTGTGTCAGGACAATTTTGTGAGAATGTTGCTATTCGGGCACATTGCATTTTCCATTAGAAAAATGTATTATGAATATGTTTTGTTTAAAGATATGCAAACAATGAAAATTTCTATTCCAAGTGTTTCACTGTGGTGGGAGCCAACATTTTCAGTTAAGGATGAGGGCTACGATCGGAACCCAAGGAAAGACCATGCCCTCCACACACACGCACTGCAGAAGTCCCATGCTAGAAAGGGCATTGCTATCCGGCTCTCGGGTGCTTGTGTTGCTCTCACCGTAGAGAGCAGACTGTCCAGCTGACAGTGCTAACAGACAGCGCCCTGGGTTCACATGTTCATATCTACCTCTGCAGCAGAAAGAATGATAACCCTTCTAGCAATGGCCGTCATGGCTACAGCTCTGGTTTAAGATAAGATTTTACCTGCATCCTGGACTCGAGAAGGAATTTGTGCTGCATATAAGAGTGTGTACTTTCACCCATGGACACGAAACGCAAACATAGTGCGTTTGGATTTCCTTTTTAATCACACACCGGTCTGAGAGTTTTTTTGTTTCTTGTTTGCTTGTTTGTTTTGTTTGACAATTTTCTTGTTTTGTTTTGGTAAAGGTGGGCTGTGACCCCAAGCTGCCTATGCATTAGCTGACTACCAGGTTCACAGTAAAAGATTTACTTCTCCCGTCTGTCTTTGCCAAAGAGAGCATTTGATGGAAGTGAAGATGGGCTTCAAACAATTCCTGTTGCTACTGATCAGCATACGCTCAAAGTCTAACCTGGCAGGTTTTCTGTGAACATAAGCAAGCGAGGCTTTCTGCCATTTAAAAATCCACATGCATTAAAGATGATGAATAAGTAAAAAAAAAAAAAACCCCACTATGTTGTATGCCACTGTCCTCTGAAATTTCATCTGCAGCAGATAGCATTTCCGTTATTACAGATTCAATATTAGCTGATGTCACAGCTAGATCCTATCATGCAGCAGCCATTGTAGAGGTGAGAAGGATAATGCTTGTCTGTATCTCTTAGATTCACCTGCTTTACATATCCCATTATTACCTGGGTCTCTGGAAGACTCACTATTCATAAAAATGAACACAATCTGCACTCATCTTTTGAGCTAATAATACCTCATCTATAGACAGATCGCCTGCCAATTTCATGTCATCTAGATGCTCATTTATTAAAGCAAAACACAGGACAGAGTCTACGGCTCATTTGGAGCATATTGGGATCTGCTTAATGAAGAAAGGCGGTTGGGGCTGCGTGTTTGTGGGTAACGGAAATTAATAAATGATAGAGACAGTCGTGGTTCCTGTGGCAGCGAAATCACTTACAGTTGAGGTCTCCCTGCCTCCCGCTGAGGTTTACACAGCAAGATAAACCCAGGTACCGATTCTTGTTTTTGCAAAGGCCTGACACGATAGAGTGAGATGAAGATGTACCCAAGCACTATCCACCCCCACAAATCAAAATATTCTAATACCTGGTATCTGTGTAGCACCCCAGGGACCCCTTGGTGCCGACACACAACATCTCTCCCTGATTACATTTTCCGCAAGTCCCTGCAGCGATTAGGTGCCTGCTGGGCGAATCTGACCGGAACGGCATGCTCCGAGTGAGGGGCAGAAAGGCACTTGGAAATCTGGCCCTAAGTTTGAGTTTGCTGCGTGATAAATTATAAACAAGGAAGCTTGGGTTGGCCACTTGAAAACTCTTTGTCTTTACAGCAACATTAATGTAAAATGAGAGTCAAGGACAGAGTGGGCACAGATGGCAGCTACAAAAGTATCTGGGCATTTGGGTTACTCCCAGGAAATAAGATAAGGCCTGTCTGTGATAAGAGGCCGGGGATGGGAGGCAGGGCGTCTGACTGTTGGCTCTGCGTACGCACTGCTGTGTCCTGGGTGTCAGTGTTACCCATACACTGTGAAAGAACTGTGCTTATTTAAAGCGTATGTGATGGCACAGCTCTATTTTGTAGGAGGAAATTGTAACAGAGGCAGGAGAGATGTGTGGTCCGTGGAACACCATGCATAGCCAAGCTGTCTGCGAACTGGCAAACCTCCCAGTTCAGCAATATAACAGGTTCAGAGGGGTAATAGAATACACCTGTATGTCAAAGGGACGTGCATGAAATCTTTCTCGTGGTATGTTCTGGATGTGTGAGTCAGT
Organism: Cricetiscus sungorus; assembly: GCA_030556225.1. Lineage (NCBI taxonomy): Eukaryota > Metazoa > Chordata > Mammalia > Rodentia > Cricetidae > Cricetiscus > Cricetiscus sungorus. The sequence goes on along the minus strand of JANBXA010000328.1, from coordinate 6,973,486 downwards.
GTTTTCCCTGGCTGTGCTATGGAGCATATGATTTTTGAAAATTTAGACAAATTGAACAATAACAAACGAGGCTTTGATTTCCTTTTACCAGTATTGTCCCCAGTAGATGGGCACATTTATTGCAAACGAATGCTGACAATGGTCCCCTTCCCCACCCTAGCTTTCCTGGCCTCTTTCTGCCACTTGCTGGCACAATGATGTTCATCTTATTTGCATATGTGTAAATGCCAATATCACCTTTCCAAGTAACTGGAATTGGACTAGAGCTAGGTATGTATCAAATGCTCCGCCAGTATGTTGCCAATACTGTTAAAATGTACAAAATTAAAAACAGACAAGAGTTGTAGGTCATCACGAATTTCATGGTTTCTTTTTTCCTGCATACAATAATTGAAAGTACTACAGATCCAGAACAACTTAGACCTAGACAACGTAGACAACAGAGACTCTTCAGCCAGGCTCACTATTTTCTCAGGATTTCTCTAGACTGGGGATTGCTTTGCTTCAGGAGTTCTGTGAGGGAGACAAGAGCAAGTTAACTTAGAACTCATGTCCAGGGACACCATATGCTAGGTACTCACAGTTGGAAATCTACTATACTTAGACACAAACCCATTTCTAATGCTTTCCTGTGACCTTTTCCAGTTTCCTCTCAGTCTAATAGCAAGGGGAAGCTTATTTGAGGTGCATTGAAGGAGCTGAGTCTCTGGACTGCATCTCTCATCCCTAAGATGAGAATGTTGTTCTCACTGAATGACAGTGAGCCAGGGCTGGATTTGGGCTCAGTGTGAGGCAAGCTGGACATCCACATCTGTGTCTTTTCACTGGAAGTGTCTGATGCAGGCCTGTGCAGACCCAAGCCAAACATTTTCAGCCACTGGCCCCACTTTGAACAGCACATTCCCTTACTTGAGTTTCTGACTATAGAAACACATTTTTTTTTTTTTTAAATTTTGGATTACTATAAAGAGTTAGTCCTCACATTAAAACCTAAAGGGCAAAATTCAGCTTACATTGCAGTTTTTTTAATCTTCTGGATTTTTTTTTGTAGAGACAAAAATGCCAAAGGCAACACACATGCATTCAGTCAAGGAGATAATTTTGGCAATTATGGTCCACATAAACGGATAAGGCAATTAGGAAAGGTGCCAGTAGGGATGCTTTATATGCTCGTGGCAAAATTGTGTTCAGGGACATTATAAAAAAAAAATAAAAAATAAAAAAAGACAAAACGTGATTGCCCTTGGCCTTCTGCAATCCCTGCTTCTTGGCAACTATTTTCATATCCTATTTTTTCATCAACTTTTTCCATACACTATATATGACAAAGTTGAGCTAGGCCATGGCTGGGATTGACAGATGTTTGAGAGGAGTATATTGGGGGATCTGCTGCAGGCTTGGAGCACTGGTGTAATGTGCAGAAGCTACCGTGGGCAGGTCTTCTTACAACAGACATTTCTGCTGGGTAACCTGCATCTTAAGATGGCAGTAGGGCATCAGCCAAGAAGTAAGAAATGTGCCACACTGAGAACTTGAGAGGAGGGAGCAGGGACACTGAGGAAACAGCTGGATCGTGGGTGGGGAGAGAGGGAGTGAGTGTGGGGATGCCCAAAATGCTTTATATTAAAACATTGTCGCTTGCAGGTTTTTAGTTAAGGAGGAACTTGACACAGGAATACTGACTTGCAAACTGTATATGTATATTCAGAGTTATTTCTTAACATGGAATCCCCAAAGCAAGGGTGTCTGGGTCAGAGGACATCACTGATCTAATTGACATTGATAACACAATTTGATACTTGTGCTAAGTTTTAATCTAAATCCAACCAGAAGTGACAGTAAGGTCATGTTACATGGGGCCCTTGCAAGTATCAGCAGTTTTTTTTTTTAAATTATTTCTAATAATATTATTATTTACAAAACATTACTTAGTTAATAGATGAAGTATTATCTTACTACTGTAATTTTAATTTATATTAGTATTAATGGAATCCAATTTTTCAGTGTGGTTAGAGCCCTTATGTTCTTTTTTTTTTTTTTTCTCTGTGGTTTTGGAGCCTATCCTGGAACTAGCTCTTTAGACTGGGTTGGCCTCGAACTCACAGTGATCTGCTTGCCTCTGCCTCCCGAGTGCTGGCACTAAAGGTCTGCACCACTGTGGCCCGGCTTTATGTCATCCCTTTATTACAGTTATTCACTTCTCTCTATGCGAGCGTGTGTGCATGAGTGAGTGTGTGTACCTGTGTGTGTATGTGTGTGTACATACATACAATACATGCCAGGACACATGTGTAGAAGTCAAAGCATAGTTTAGGGGAGTCTGTTTTTTCCTTCTGCTATGGGATTAAGGCATTGAACTCAGGTCATCAGGCCTAGCAGCAAGCACACTTAACTCCCAGAGCCATTTCATAAGTCCTCCATTTCCTCTTTTAAAATGGTTGATTTAGATCAACCAGCTGGGACTGGCTACCACACGGTCCCACATTCTTCGTGATTCCATTACTTGTGGGTGTCTGTAATGGTCTCTGTCTGTTGCCTAGAGAAGTGTACCTGTTGAGTTGTGATAGCTGTGCTATCTGTGAGTAATAAAGTGGATGGTAGGTTCTCCAAGACTCAAGACCTCACTAGACCAGAGAAATGGCTAGGTTTTGATTTCTCTCTTGTTAAGTGGGAAATCATATATATTGTTATTATATACATGTACATTATTACACACAATATGTAATATGGTTATATATTATATACAATATATAGGACAATACATGTGCTTTTATATTAATGTATAGTTAAATATGATATGTGATACATGATGCTTAATATATAATTATATGTACATAGTAACAATTAAAGAAAAAGAGCCCAGAGGCCATGAGTTCTCGAGAGAGCAAGGTGGGGAAGCGTTATTGGAGGGCTTGAGGAAGGAGAGGGCAAGTGATGTGATTACATTTTAATTTTGAAAAATAAAAAAGTGATTTATTTAGATCTTATGTCCATGTGCTGTATTAGAATCCTGACATTTGAATCTGCCTTCCTACTAGGTGCTGAGTGGACAGCTAGTGCACCTAAAGACATCCAGTAAAAAAAAAAAAAGATTTTTTTTAATGCACAAATATTTCATATTGTACACCTATCCAGGGTTCTGTTCTATTTTCTTAGTCTTTTAGATTTTAAATTAATTCCTTCAGATTTTTATAGACGTAGAATGATTTGGGATGAACATAAAGTTGTGATTTTGTCATATGAGAAAAAAAAAAACACTTTCTAAAGATGATTTAAAATCCATTAGGTCACCCATTGGTTTTCCTGCAGCTGTTTCAAACTCAGTTTGTAATCAGCTAATGACTATTCTTTTCATGCCAGTACTGACGTGAGATGTATATAAAGTGACTTTTTTTTTTCTTTTCAGAAGACGAAATAAAATCAAAAAGTCTTCTGCTTGCTTGGTCATAACGCCACAGAATTGGTAAGAGAGAGAGTCTGTGGCCAAGGACTTTCCTCTCTAGAGACAGGCCATTTTAGTCAGCGGTCCATCTACTACAGCTACACACAATTAGCAAGGGTTTCCCCCACCTAATTTTCCAGACGGGATTGTTCTGGGGCACGATGCTGTCTTAGAGGACTAGAGCAACAGGATGAACTCATGAGAAGTAATCCTGCGAGCTCAGCCTTGTGCTGGCTGTGGCCAGCTGGGTTCTCAGTGTATAAACGAGCATTGTTCTGCTGATACGATATGCAATCATCACAAGTGGAGAAGGCGTGAGACCCTGAGAAATTAAACAGTGGGAAACTTGGACAGAGCTGAGAATTCTTTACTTCTGAATTCCCATAAAGCATCCAAACAGGTCACTGGAATAGTGAGCCTCTTCTGGCTCCTTCCCCATCGAAAGACCTCACCTCCTCTTTAATTCTTCAGTGAACTTGAAGCATTTACTTTAGCTGAAGTCACAAGGAGACTTTAATGTCTAGCGTCATTGACATTTCGCAGGGCTGCTAAAAAAGTTATTCTATATGCTGGCAAAGTAAATGGCCTTATGAAAAGAGTTACGCGATTTTGTCTTCACTTTTGTGAAGGACAGTCAGTGTGTAAGAAGGATTACTGAGACTAACTCCTCAAATGTTGAGGAGTGAAATCTTCTGGTCCTGGTCTTGAGGGGATGGTTGATCACTTCCTTCATTTCTTTATTAATTGTTAATTTATTTATTAACAATGAATTTATTAGTTCATTGACCACGATGCCATATCTCTTCACAATTCAGTCTTGATAGGTTGTATGTATTATTTTTTATAAGTTACCCATGTGTTGGTATTTAACTATTCATTGTAGTCTCAGTATTACATTGATATCAAAGCCAGACAAAGCCATTGCAAGAAAGATCAATAATCAGATAAACACAAGTACAAAAATCCTGAGCAAAATGCTGGCAAACTAAACTTAACAATGCACTGGAAGGATCACACACTGTAGCTAGGTAGGATTTATTCTGGGGATCTAAAGATGGCTCAACATAAACAAATCAATTAATGTGACACACCACATGCCGTGTTAATAAAATGAAAGATAAAAAGCACACACAGAAAAGATTTTTGATAAAATCCAATACCTTTTGTGTTAGAGAATAAAACTCTCAACAAAACAGATTTATGAGGGGTTTTCCTGAGTTCAACGCAGGCTGCATGAGGAGACCATAGTTACCCCTGTAATGAGTAGGATAAGTTGAGAAATTGTTCTCTAAAGTCAGATGCAAGGCCAGGGAACCCATGATCAATATCTCTATCTGACACATACAGACATCCTGTTCAGAACAGCAGAGATAAAAAGCATGAAATAGGGGGACAGAGGGAAAAGGAACATTTTCTCTGTTTCCAGATGACATTATCTCATATGCAGAAAAATATAGCTTATAAGCCATAACAAATACAGTAACATTGCAGTATACAAAATTAACACATAAAACCAATTTTGTTTCCATAGTCTAATAATGAACCAAGAAAGAAATTAGTAAACATCCCAGTTTCGGTATCACCAAAATAATTCCTAGGAATAAATTCAACAAAGGAAGTGAAACAACTCTACCCTCTGAAACCCTAATGAGCAAAGAAAATGCACATGGAAATAAATGAACTGATATCCATTTCTAATGAAATATAGGGTGTAATACTGTTAAAATATACATATTGCCCAGCGCAGTCTGTAGACTATACAGATTCTCATCAAAAACTCAATGAAACGGAAAAAAACTCCCATGACATTTGTTGTGAAAATAATTCCATGCACACGGCACCCAAAACTCAACCAGCTGGAGCAAAATTAGACGAGCATGTCTAAATCAAGCTAAAAATCTTTCGTATAACAAAGGAAACAGCCTAGGGAAATGAACTTAGAGATGGCAGAAAATATTTGCTACTAATAATGTGTTAAAAATCTCCACAACTTAATAGTGAAGAAGAAATGGCCCGGCTGATCGGGATATTAAAAGATGATTGGCAGCACTAATCATGAGGGGACTTTAAATTAAAACTACAATGACGTCATCACTCATTAGTCAGGACGACTGTTAACTCAGCGTAAGCGTGGGTGACAATGAAGCTGTACGAACCCTTGTGCTCTGTTAGTGGGGATGCAAAATAGTACACTCACTGTGGGAAACAGTGAAAACCTCTCTAACAGTGCAAAGCAGAACTGTCACTTTATTCAGCAATTCCACTGCTTTTCCATATATCCAAAAGGATTGAAATTTGAATTTGGGTCCTAGAGGTATCTGTACTAGCAGTCACAATAGTGAAAACATGGAAACAAGTTAAACGTCCACCAGTGGATGAATGCACATATGCACACAAGCATTCATACATACATGCACACAATCATACACGCACATCAGGTGGTATATGCATATGCGATGGGATGCCACTTGCCCTTAGGAAGGAAAACAGTCCTGTAGTGATGACAGTATGAATGAACATGGGGAACACACGCTAAGTGAAATAAGCCAGCTGCAGAGACATAAACCCTTACAAGCATCTGTCAGGTGACCGAACTAACCAAAGCAGCTGAGCAATGAGAGGCAGGAGAGCTGAGCCATTGCTACTCAGTAGGAGTTCGGGTTTGAATAGTGCCAGGTGCGTTACACAGCAGTTTCCCTGTAGTTACAAATACTGTGTTGTGAACTGAATATTTGCTAGAGTCAATATTATTACCTACATTTAATAGTAATAAAAAGAAAGAAAATTTACCTTGAAAAATGTAAATATGGTGCATGGTCTGCAAGAAGGTGGACACAAAGGATATTATCGGGGCAAGCAATAAATTTTAAGTAAGGATATTGATTTACATAGAAATAATTAGGTATTTTCTAGTTTTTGTTTTTGATAATTGTAGAACGGTTGTTTAAGGGAATCAAGAATGCTCTTGACCTTAGGACATGATATCTGTAATTCCTTCACAAGTGTTAAGTATTTTAGATTATATAAGTGTACATGAGAATGTAGAATATTAGAAAAGGCAAAAGGCTAATGCTTACTGAATTCATATAACAGGCACTGGAGTTCTTTACGTCATTCGTCCAACTTTAATGCGTTTTTGAAACTACATTTAAATAAAGAGCAACATGTAAAGGGAATATACACAGTAAAGACCTGTCCATTCTCTGTTCTTGAAAGCCTGCAAGTAAGCATGTGTGGATTTTTGAGCAAGGGGTGAACTATAATCAAACAAGACTAAATTCACCAAACTGAATACATCTTATTTGGGATTCGGAAGTTAATGTGTTGGCGTAATCCCTTGATGGTGGCATGACTGATTTGTTGGATTGGCTGACGTAAAGTCACACATAAAGTTGGCTCTCGGCTAGTGAGGTTAAAGAGCTTGAAGCCTCCCCTGAATCCTAAAGAGACAGGAGACTGAGTCTTCAGAAGCGGAAATGCTGATTAGCCATTATTTTGTGCATCCTGCTCTGCGTTCCCCCAGTCACACTCTACGGGAAAGCATGGCGACACTATCTTTGCCACCCTGGAAGACCCCTGAGTCACCACGTCTCTAGAGGTTCGCTATGATTCAGGGGCATTTGAGTGCAATTGGGATTGTGATCTCAATGGTAGTTATGTCGTGTGAAATTATAGAGAGCAGGTGGTGACACAATCACTACAATGAAATCATGCTTAACATGCTAATTAGAGGGTTTTGACCCACAGGAGTCTCTGGAAAATGGCTCCTTAGGAATGACATGGATGGACAGACTAGTGGAGGGCTTCTTGAAAATGCATAGGCAGAAAAAAGTTTCAGGATGGCTAGGAAGAAAAGGAATCATTTACAGCCTCTTGTCCAATTCTCCACCGAGAGACAGTACACTGGCCCCATGGACCCTGGAGTTGAGGAGGGATGACGCGTCTTAATGGGCAGCACATTCCCAAGCTTCTTCAAGTGTTTCATAAACCATTTACCATATTGATTATACCTGGCTTCCCTAGTGTTTATTCCTGGCTCTGGTCTTAAGATCAGAGTCCCCGAACGCCACCATGATCTATGATATGGTAAGTGGAAACAATAGCTCGTGATTCAGATTCCTGAGGCAAAGGAAGAAATGAGCACTTTATCTGTCCTAACATGTTATCTTTATTTTAAGATATTGTATAATTTCTGTGTCGATAACACACTTTTTATTTGGATAAAGGGGGATAGATACAAAAGCGGAGGGTGAATTATGCGAGGAAGTTTCTGGTTGAGCAACAAATTCTTTTCAACATTTTCCATTGCATTCTTGTCTTCAGAAGAGTAATCGGTGTGGGGAAATCTCTGTAGGGCTGTTTAGGGGGACCTATCCCTTTGTTATTGGTGACCCTTTTGCAAAATTCTATCCTGTTGGGTTTGGTAACCACTCTCTCAATGTACTTTGAGTTTCTTCCCCGCTGACCTTTATAAATACCATCTTGGCCCTCATTGGCACGTCTCATTGTGATTGTCTAACCTGTTGACCGTGAATGAACTCACTGATAGATACAGCTGCTTAAGGCCACAGTACACTTAAAGAATAATGAGCCCAAAGTACCTTGTACTTTTACTCCTGTTTATCCAGATATTGTTTTCATAGCAATCACTCACCTCTTAAATAATAAAAATATTAACTTTTATATGGTAGAAGTCTAATCTGTGAATGTTCTATGATATTCTACATTTAGTGCATATAATATTATTTTCATACTATAATAACCTTTAGACATATTTTAGATCACTTTAAGGTCTGAAGAAAATAACTAAAACCTAAAACTTGAGTCAAAATATTAATACAGTACCATAAATACATTTAGAATCTGGTTTTCTTTCTTTCTTTCTTTTTTTGGACATTCTCTGTTCTCTAGTATTTTTTTATATCACACACCAGTTGTGTTTATTTTTTCTCATTACCAAATCTTTCCCTAAATAATCAGACTTAGTGAGTCCTACCATAAGCCATTGGAGACTAACTTCTCATTTTCAACAAGTGTGTTATATTTTAGATTGCAATCCTGTGTTTATTCATCTGTTTTTCAAACTATATTCAAACCGAATTTCTTGAGATAGAGACTGATTTTATTTTTAACTTTTTATTGCTTCTTTCACATCACACACACTCCCTGTCTCCTGGCTTCCACTCTCTGCCCTTGCAACCTTCCTGCTCCAAAAACAAAATTTAAAAGCTTAAAAAAAAATCTGTAGTGTGGCCCAATGAGTCACACACCTTAGTCCATACACCCTCACTTGTCAGCGTTCATTCCAATGGGCCATTGGTCTGGTTCAAGGCCTCCAGCTTCTGCTACTCCATCCATACGATATTGGGCTCTCACTGGGATGCCTCTTAGACGTCCTGTTGTCTCCTTGTGTCTTGGAGCATTGAATCTGCAGTTCTGACCCCTTCATGTGCTCCAGCAGCTCATAGATGAGTTGGGTGTTGAGGTAAGACTGTGATTCGCATGTTTCAATGTTTAGAACTTAGCTCAGCTGTTACCATGTAGTGTGCCTTCGGTACAGGAGATCCATTTAATAATCAACATCTGTCACAAGCCGGGAGAAAGTTAAGTCTTTTCTAAATAACACATTTCCTGAGCATCTTTGTCTTACACCTTTAATTTCGTCCTCTAGACATGCTGAATGTGAAGGTGAGAGCTGCTGCCCTATGAAGCGTTTTTTATTTGAGTTTTGTTTCCAGAGTTGAGTACACACAGCTGCAGTCAATACTGCTTTGTATCCAAAAGCACACCTTAGTATAAGATTTTTGGAGTCTCCGAGAGCCTTCTCTGGCTTTGCTATCTCTCTGTAATTACAGTAACAGAAAGTGCATCTTTGAAATTCAGAACTAGCTCTTCAGTGATCTGTGGGGACATCCTCAGGTGTTTGTGTGCTGTAATGAGATTTATCGATGGAATCCTTTTCTGTCTTCATAGACAGTCTGAAAGCCTGACCAGGGTTGTATTACCAGTGTGCTAAGTCAAGGACACCAGTGAATACAGACATTGGAGCCTGCCTGGGGAGTGCCCTGAACACTTGTGCTTTGTATAAAGTGTCAAGTCAAGGTTGCAGGCTGTCCCTACTAGATGAGGGTGATCCCCAAACTGAAGGCTTCTAAACCGCTATTGTCCGGAATCAATGTGGCGTGATATCTGATAGTATCTAGATCATTTAATTATTGAATTTACATTCCAACATCCTCCTGTTTTCAAAGGAGTGGGAATAAAATTTACTCTCTAGTCCCTATGACTTGGCCCACCAGATATAACTCCATTTAGTACATGAGGTTTTTATCCATGAGTGTGCATGTGTGCGTGTGTGTGTGCATATTATTGTGCTGAAATCATAACAGTCAGAAAAGTTGAAGGAACCCACGGGTTTTATTTTCCCCAAGAGTCTCTGTGCTGCCTCCTATAATAAATAAGATCTGTGTCTCTTGAAGGCAGTTGCCTTATAGTGTTATGTTTCTGTAGACTTGAATAAGAACGATTGCCCCTTCTAAGCTTTTACTTCTAGCTGTTAAATTGCATCCTCAATGAAAAGGAATAAATGACAATTGCTTGGCAATGTCCCCATCCTCAGACTTCTTTCTTAGCTTGATGACAGTTTGCAGTCAGGCAAATAAGAGTGGGGTGGACTGGAAAAGAAAAGCATTTTCTGTGTGAATGAATGTTGAGTGCATCAGCTGGGTGGATGTTAATGCCAAGAGTGAAGACCCTACATGGCTCTATTGAATATACAAAACAGTGTCAGTGAGGCATGGGACGCCGTTCACAGGGCGAATACTCGATTACGAGGTCATCAGTGTGCTTACGGTCACTGCAATTTTGGATGTGCTTTTACTTGTGAGAGGATGAAAGGACTGTTTCTACTTTTGCACAGGAAAGGTACTAACTTGAATAAGAAAGACCAACCGCATCTAATTTGTGTTTGAACCTACTAGTTGGTTCCCTATCGTGACTTCTGACAGCCAAAGGGATTTTCCAGGTTCAAATGCATGGTTCAGGAAATGAGGGACAGGGCAAGGAGTAATAGCAGAGGCCTCGGTAGTAGCCTGTCTCTGGGGGATCTTTAACATTCTCATCTGTTCTCCAGAAGCATCTTTGGATTTTTCTCCTCGAATTCATAGCTGTGTACAGCACACATTTGTAAACAAGAGCCTGTCTACATCTTCTCTGATATTGTGAATTTTCTTGAAATGCTGACAGGGACTTCTGAGTTTACTCAGAAGTTTTTACTATTATGTGGGATCAATTAGCTATGAAGATCCATTCTGTTAATGTACTGCTTCAGAAAGAACTCTTGGTCAAAAGAGAAGACAGTGAGTTAGTAAAGGCCTGTCTTTGAACACATCCCAGAGCCTGCTGGATGTTCTTATTGAGCAAGGGGGAAGTTCCGTTATCTGTGGTTTGTCAAAGACGATTGTGATGTCATTGTCTAACAGTGCTACCTGTAAGTGAACCAAAATTGACACATCATTCGCCACAGCCAAGGGAAAGCTGCGTTCTGTGGACGCTCACATATCCCAAGCACAATTGCTTTCTTGATTGTCTGTCAAGACACCATGAAACTGCGTTAACTCCTCTCGGTCCTAAGGGAAACCGGCAGTGAGCTCGTGGACTGCTATCTAAAGCAAGTATTTCCAAAGGGTTACTTGCTTGTCTCTACACGTCACAGAGAGTCGGGGCTCCCCTGCTATTTGCCACTTACACACACACACACACACACACACACACACACACACATACATATTAGATAAAAGGCTTATTTTAATTGAGCCAGCGTTTGCTCAGAACACTGTTAATTGTGAGGTATAAAAAGATGGAAGGGACACACGCTGAGCTCATCATTGCTCACCTCCCAACCCACAAGACTTCAGCCACAGATCTACTTCTTCCATCTGAGCAATGGTTAGGCTCTGTCGGGCACTGTGTTTGTGCGTGCAGGGAGAGGACTTGTAGCTTTCAGCATATGCGCAAAAGGCCTTAGAACAAACCTTCTATAATTGTCATCTGGCATCTGAGGAGATCTGAAGGTATCTGTGAAACAGTGTAAGTGGTAGATTTTAGATTCCAAATTACACCTTCGAATCAATGGTTGACAAAATTCCAGCCCAGTGGAACAAACCAAATGGGTTTTCAAGAGTTTCTAACTTCTGCCCCCTTCAGGGCAGAGAGAACCTTACAAGCCCATCTCACTGGCAGCCAGGGCTTTGTAGAAGGATGGCTCGAGACCCGGCATACGTAATGATGACAACACAAAAGACTTTGGTTCATCTTCAGTCACTGACCCACTTCCCTTCCTCCTTTTCTGCTTTTGAAAAAATATTTAGTTATTTGTGTCATTGTATCATTTTACTTCCACTTTTTAGAAACTAGGATGTTTTCTGGAGTATGAGAATTATTTTCCTGCCACTTGCAATCTTACAGTTACTTACAATTATAATTTACTTTTAAAGTACTGTGTTTTAATTTTTTTGTAGCGTAAATAGCTGATTTAATTTGGAAGCCCAATTTTCAAAATTCTTAACTGAGCTTGGATGTGGAAAAGTAAGAAAAGCAATTGTTGGCCCAAAAGTAATAAGGTCTCACAACTTACAAAGTAGCTCAAATTTTATTTATAATTTGTATTGACATCTTACTTAAATTTACATCTAATAGCTAAACACTATTTTATAAGAGGAAATGGAACTCAGAAAACATTACACATACTGATTATTTTTGAAGACAAATTAAACAAGGCAGTTGCAGTAGGTAAGAAGGCATCTTGGGTGAAGCCTTCGTGAAATGTGACGAACATTCGCCGGATGTCTTATCTGATGCATTGAGGACAGATGGCTTTATAACATGAAAAAACGAGAAATTCTCAATAGCCGGGAGAGCAGAGTCTTTGATTAAAGAATTTGTATTCATTGTTCCTTGTTGGGGACATTAATCTCTTCAGGCCTTTGTTCTACTAAATCACAATGTTTCTAGACTTGAAAGTTATTTAACGTGGTGTCAGACAGCCCACAGAAAATGTTGTCATTTAGTATAAGAAACAAACGGTTGTCAGCTGGCTGCCATTTGCCAGGCCCCAAGTCAAAGCTCTATATACCTGAACGTGAACTTGTAAAAATAAGCTTTTATGATGGGAAATGGTGTAGAGGAAAACACCGATCTACAATTACTCAGCCCATGATCTGGGCGCCTGGGACTCTGACTTCCACCTTCTGGATTTTGAAGAAGATTCATCCCATGGCCCCTGGAACTCTACTAGGGCCTGTTTGGAGGAAATGGCGAAAGTAAAGCTAGCTTGGGTCAGGGGTCTGCCTGCTGGCTCTCGGCTTCTCAGAGAGTCCCATAATGTAAAGACAACACCACCAGAAACTGATCGTCCCCGACAAAGGAAAAGCCTGTCGCTGATTTGTTTCTCTATTTGTTCCCACAAAGTCGATTTAATGGCTGCGCAGGCACTATGAGAATGTGAAGAGCTGTTTTAGGGTCACTCGAAATGAATAGCACTATTAGTTCTGACTGAAGAGAAGCAGGGTTAGTCTGCAGGTGTTTCTGCTACTCCGTTTTGCCTCTCAAAGTCATCAGCAGTCATCAAAGCCTGGGTGAATTTCATCACTGCCTGCTAGGAGGTTTTGCTATTCAGGGAAGGTAAATAGCTTTCAGCATCTTTTGAATGACCTTGAATAATTTTCCAAGGCTAGGCAGAATCAATAGTTCCATTTGAGATGCTATGATTTTTTTTAACATGATTCCATTTGTGTGCATATATACATGCCAGCATGAGCATGTGTGTAAATCTACACATTAGATACATGTGACACAACAATAATTAACCTTCACTGAATACTAAATTTCTCTAGACATGTTATATTTACTATCTTAAAAATTGTTATTTAAATTTCAAGAATTATTATCCCATTTTTTTTCAAAAGAAAAAAGAAGTCTCATAAAAATTTAGTTGTCACAAACCTGCCATAATATTTTAACATACTGTGCTATCTTAGCCACTAAATGCATTGGGTATTACAAACAGACACATACATATAAATTCACTTATAGGCAATGTTATGACCAGGACATCTGTACTTGTGTTCCAGGATTTCATTAGGATTGACTGCAGAATAACTGAAGTACAGCATCATTATTAATTTCTGTTTCTTCAATTAGTTTTCTTGCTTAGTCTGTTTAAATTCATAATAGATCAGCCTAAGGTAATCATGTCAATTATAGTGTTCATTTGACATAAAAAGATGGATTATTTTAATTAAGAAAAAAAACTTCTTCACAAGTCTCTTTTTCAAAGGCATGGAAAATAAGAAGTATATTTGCCTTCTGGCTACTGTATCTCAAGGGCTACCTCTGAAAGGAAGAGGTGGCCTTGTGGCACTTGCAGAGGACGAGGCTCATGCCGGCAGATGTGGTGCAGACCCAGGATTACATTTAACCAGTGCATTTCTTTAGAAAGAGATGCCTAGACAGTGACTGCATGAGGGTCAGGTGGCAGGTGACAGGGAGAATAAGCATCTAGTACTGAAAGTCAGAAAATTTCTAATCTAAACTGAAGAAGAGGGGTCTTTGAGCAAGGTAGAAAAGACGATGTCTCCTTACACAAAGAGCTATAGGTAACAGTGAAATGCTGGAGAGGGAGCAATAGTCTTCTCCAGGGAATAGCCAAAACCAACAGGTCATCTCTGCAAACACACACAGGTAACATTGTACAGACCTACTATGAATACGTGTGTGTGTGTGTGTGTGTGTGTGTGTGTGTGTGTGTGTGTACATATGTGTGTGTATGTTCACATATATATATACACATATATATATATATATGTATATATATATATATATATATATATGCATGCAACAACAATGAAAAAAGATCATGCGTTTTAAAGAAAGCAAGGAGGGGTAAGTGGAAAGAGTTTGGAAGGAGAAAGGGGAAGGGGAAACGTGATTATATGATACTCTCAAAAATAAAAAGGAAAAAGTCCTTTTTCCCAACATTCACTAAATTGTTCCATCTTCTTCTCTATGGGTTAACCTGGTCTCAGCGTAAACCCAAGCTTGTCGTCACGTCTCTAAGCACGCTCCTTCAGAAAACACGGTTTCAGGTGCCTCAGATGTTTATGGCCCACAGAGTCTGAATGGTTGGCTCAGATGGTTGAGGCCCTGGAGGTGAAGGCTGTGGGAACACAGTGAGACTCTTAAGAACCATCTATAACTGGAGAAAATGCAAGTATAAAAAGGAGGTGTGTGGATAGAGGGATCCCCAGAAACACTGGGAGCTCAAAAAATAGGCCCAAGCCACTTTGATTCCAAGACAGGTTTATAGAAACCTAAGTTTAAAGTAGCAAAGATTTTGAAAGTCTCTAACACAAAGAAGTGACACACGTCTGAAGTGATGGATATTCTGGTTACCTTAATCCGATCATTGCTCACTCATTGCACATAGGTATTGAAATGCCACACCACAGTTATGTGCAATTACTATAGGGCTATTAAATGTATATGAAATGATAAGCTTAAGATGTGCAGAGTTTAAACATTGCATACACATGCCAAGTGGTGTGTGTGTGTGTGTTTGTGTGTGTGTTTGTTTGTAGGTGTGTGCGTGTGTGTGTGTGTGTTTGTGTGTAGGTGTGTGTGTGTGTTTGTTTGTAGGTGTGTGCGTCTGTGTGTGTGTGTGTGTGTGTGTGTTTGTGTTTGTGTGTAGGTGTGTGTGTGTGTTTGTTTGTAGGTGTGTGCGTGTGTGTTTGTGTGTAGGTGTGTGTGTGCATGCGTGCGTGTGTGTATGCATGTGTGTATGTGTGTGTGTAGGTGTGTGTGTGTATGTGTAGGTGTGTGCGTGTGTGTTTGTGTGTAGGTGTGTGTGTGCATGCGTGCGTGTGTGTATGCATGTGTGTATGTGTGTGTGTAGGTGTGTGTGTGTATGTGTAGGTGTGTGCGTGTGTGCGCATGTGTGTGAGTGTGTGTGAGTGTGTGTGTTTGTATGTAGGTGTGTGCGTGCGTGCGTGCATGCGTGTGTGTGTAGGTGTGTGTGTGTGTAGGTGTGTGTGTGTAGGTGTGTGTGTGTGTGAGTGTGTGTGTGTGTGTGTGTGTGTGTGTGTGTGTGTGTGTTATTCTTGAGTGGATCACTAGAAAAATGCTTATCAGCCAGACTCTTCCCTTACCTCATTCGTCTCAATGGACATGTCGTCCTACAGAGACCCAGTCCACTCAGACAGCTGTTTGAACTTGGAGAAGTGTTTGTCTGCCTTTTGCAGTTTTTTCCTTGTGTGGGATTTTATTCTTTACATTAAAAAATAATTTTAAATTAAAAAAAATCTTGATGGCCCCGTTCCTTCCACCAAGTAGTCATATGATTCTATCTCCTCTTTCCTCCTTCTCTGCTCTTTCAAGGTTTCCCTTTTCCTCTCTTGGTCCCCTTTTCTAACTCACTCTCTCTCTCTCTCTCTCTCTCTCTCTCTCTCTCTCTCTCTCTCTCTGTCTGTCTCTCACACATACACACACACACACACACACACACACACACACACACGCACCCCACAATACGCGATCCTTTGTGTAGGATTTACATGTGACAGAAAACATTTGTTATTTTTGCTCTACACCCATTTGCATGGCACCTACAGAAATTTACCTCCCACCAGATATACAGAGGGGTCCCTCTTGCTCCAGAGCATCCCCATCAGCATTTGCTGTCACTCTTTTCTTGCTAAGAGGCCTGGTGACTTGGGTGTGACTTTGAGATCAATGCTATAAAGCACAGGTAAATTTGTTTTACATGCCAACAAGATTTTGCACTTAATGCTGGGTTGATCTAGGGATATTGTTTTTAATTTTCTCTTTTCTCTGTTTACCTAGAATCTCAAGTGATTGACCCTGGTTTTACTTTTTTTTTTTTTTCCTTTTCTGTTTTCACTAAATCTAGTACGTACTTAACAAATTTTCTCCTGGTGAAAGAAATGGAGTCGCAGTGTGATTCTCATCTTTCACCTTCCTCACAATTACCAGCTGTTTCCCAGGGTATCTTTCCCCTCCACTCTCCCTCTGCTTTGATACATGCATCTGCTTCATCTCTCCCACCATGTGCTGTATGTGGGGCGACCCCCAACTCTGACACTAGTACATTCCCCCCTGTCTTTCACATCCAGGGTCCAGTGAGACATACCACACTGAAATACTCTCTTAGCATCTTTTCTTGACACGGCAAGATTGGTCTCATTACTGCCCTCTAAACTCCATCATCCCTGGACTTCAGTCACTAGAATTTTCTCAGTCACTGGCTTCAGCCGGTTTCTCCTTGACAGCTCTTCACCCTACAAACCCTTCCAATTTCCAGCTCTCATCATCTCTGCTTCCTCATCCACTCCTTTTCACAGACACCACGTGGGTCAGCGTCTTCTCCTCCTGACTGCACTCTGCTTAGGATTCCACCCTTAGGGACCGCAACCAGATAATAACGCTGTTGCTTCTTACGTGCCTTTCATGCAGTTTCCCAGTGTTGACACGTGGTATAACTATGAAATGCTGATCGAGATCAGCTTCACCACAGATTATTAGCAAGAACTATGGCCCTTCATTTGAATATCAGCTATTGTCCTACCATTGGCATTTACCTGTTCCAGCCTCCAGTCTAGGGTTCCATCGTGCCTTTAGATGTCATTGGGTTTAATTATCTACCTTTCTTTTTGTTTCTGGTGGCCCTATGGGTTCCATTAAGGCTGTTTATATGGACATGGGCGAGCATAGGGGAGCTGCCGATGACTACACCACCGAAGCTATTGCTGTCCTACATTAACTACGTATAAATCTTCAGGAGAGCTGGGGTCCCATGAGATCCTCTCTTTTCCATGAACCTTGTGAGACAACCAAACCTCCGATGAAGTTAAAGAGCACAGCCACGCCTGCTAAGAACTACGGGCTCCACACCTTTCCCTCTACTCCCTCTTGTTCTATCATTGTCCATGTCCCTCCCTTGTGTCCTGTACTATTGAATCCAGCCTTCAAATGGCCCCTTTGCCTCTAATTTCCTCTCTCCATGGTCATCTGTCACGCCGGATACTGATGTCATTTGTTTGAATTCACATTTGCACAAAAACTTTGAAAGATACTCATTGCCTGTTAGATAATGCCTGATATCCAGGACTGCGTGTAGTCTGGTTCCAAAGCACTCACGGCTCACACTAACGGGCCATTCTCAAAGCTTGTCTGTGGATTTGTGCTTTTGTTGTTCTCTGTGCTCGGCTATGTGGCCCCCAGTCATCTCCACATATGAAAAATGGACCAGAGCTCAGAGAGATTAATAAACTTGTCCAAGGTTCTCAAGCAAAGCCGATATTTAAACTCAGATGGCTTTATTTCTAAAAGCCAAAAGGTTTTTAGTCACTACACTTGTAAACCCCTTGAGTGAAAATTTAGGTCTTAATGATGTTGGGCATTTTCTTACAGAATTCAGCTCAGAGCCTTGTACATATGGCTTTAGTACATATTAACTGAACAGAGGAATACTCAAATATTAAACTTCAGAAAAAGAATGTATAAGGGTAATTGTTAAGAGTGGAGAGAGAATCAGAGGTTACTCGTATGAATATTTTTTCATGAATGAAGAGATTATGTAGCATTTGTTACAAGTAATTGCTTATTAATGTGGCATATTCTAAAAATGAATCCATCCTTGATTCAGTGGTTGGCTAACTGTGTAAGTTAAATTACTTATAGAAGACTGTGTGCTTCCTTAATCTAATTTTGAAGACTCACACACCCTTTCAATACAGTCCAGCTGGTGGTCTATGACTCACACGTGGACACTTCAACAAAGCTTCTCAGTGGGATGCAGGAAGTGCTGCTGAAGAAATTATCTGAACTTCTGGGAACTCCAGTGGAAGCATCCCTGAGAGCTCCCTGTGGGAAAGGAGGCAGGGGCTGAGGAGGCAGGGGCTGAGGAGGAAGAGAGATGAGGAGGCAGGGGCTGAGGAGGAAGAGATGAGGAGGAAGGGGCTGAGGAGGAAGGGGCTGAGGACGCAGGGGCTGAGGAGGAAGAGATGAGGAGGAAGGGGCTGAGGAGGAAGAGAGATGAGGAGGAAGGGGCTGAGGAGGAAGAGATGAGGAGGAAGGGCATTTTGACACACGTGTAGAGACTGGTCTCCTGCCCTTTCTTCTCTATGTCCTGTCATGTTGAAATGTAGAATGTGTGTGACTGGGCCTGAGCTAGTGGAGGCTTGGACATGGTGCGTATGTGAAACTCCATGGGACTGATCCCTGATGCCCACACCAGACAAGTGTCTGCTTCTGAGACAGAGCCCTGGCCTGCATTTCGATTTTCCATGGAGAACCCATAATCTATTTCTTAGAGATAGTTAATTATCAAAACCTCTGTACCAGCACTGACAGAGTGGTATTAAGTGTTCTGCCTGTTTTCCAAGAGTGATGCATCCTCACCGCAAGGGTCCTTAGATATCACACACTTTCTGCCCGCTGTCCTCCCCTCTCTGTGGCACCTCTGAGTACCCGCCTGCCCCCAGTTGAACAGTACATTGACAATGGTTGGGAGGAAGGGCTGTAAAATTCATTTCACTTCTGTTCAGTGGATCACTTATTAGCTTTCAATTTATTTTTTCCCCCAAAGAGAAATTCATTTGGGAGTTTTATAGCAGTGGTGCTTTTAATTGACCAGAACAAAAAAAAAATTAAATTTATTCTTTTTCTAGTGAGAATGAAAGATCTTAAGTCCCTATTTAAATGGGATTTGGTTTTGTGCTTGAGATAGAATAATATTCTTCTATTGCAATCTTAGAGTTTAGAAGCATGAAATATTTTAATAACAAAAATGAAAAAGTATCCTCATGTTCAACCCACATATAGCCAAACCACCTACTTAAGCAATAGATTGTAATTGATGACTGTTTTTAAGGCCATATTCTACACATTACAAAGAAAGGGAAAATACACTTCAAATAATCTATTTTGCCAAATTTGCCTTAATGTAAACCAGATGTCATTCAATGGCCCAGGGTTGATTTCTCTTTACAAATATCTGTGTTTATTTACATGTGGCAGGCTTAATGGAAAGGGGGCATTGGAACTTGAGGTTGGATATCATGAGAGTGAGGTTCATGGGCCAGAGGCTAGAGGCAGAAAATTTACATGTTCTCAACTTGGCTAAGAGATTAGGACTGAAGTTCTCAAACTCAGGTGGGACACTACCTACCAGGAAGGCCAATGAGGACCCCGAAACAGTGCAGGCTACCGTAACTCCTGCTGGATGCCCACCAGAACCTGTCTGGTAGTAATACTTTGTTATTGATCATTCCATACACTTTGGTAAAACATCACAGGAAGATCAAGCTAGAACTGTGCTAGAAGTCTCTTCCATGTTGACTAACACATGCTGGGAACATGTTATGTGGGTTGCTGGGGCAGAATGGTCAAAAGCTATTCTACGTTTACCCGACATGCAGCTGCACCAACTGGATTGGCAGCATGCACGGCTGACGCAGTACTGCTGTGTCTGTCAAGGGGTAACCAACCACTTTCTGAGTGGCTTTGAGGCGGGTTTGTCATCTCTGATAGAGTTGGTCTGGGAAGGTCGTTGAAGGCTGTGGCTGGGAAGGCCATAGGCTCTACTGCAAATCTACTTCTATTGTTTAAGCAGGGTTTTCAAGGCTTCCTCAGACAATTCTGGTGTACAGTAGTACATTATTGCCGAATGTGTAAATCTTGAAAGACATTTTGGAGACATTTTTGAGAAAATTCAACAGGAAACTGTGAAGATTAGGGGTATTTTTGTGTTTGGTTTTTAGTAGGCAGGAAGAATCATTAAATGAAAACTCTTTCATCAAGCATGCAGAAATTGGTGACTGGAAGTATGTGCTATGAAGTATGACTACCTGGGCTCTAAGCTCTGAATGTGTCACTCATCACTCATCAAACGTTTGCCCTTGGTCTTGACTCTGCTTCCATCTTCTTGTGTGTGTATATATGTATATATTTATATTGTTATCTACCTTGGAGGTTTGTCTTGATGATTGAGTCAAATAATTAACTCACTTACCCTTGACCCACCCAAAAAATTGTTCTAAATGAGCACTTGATGAAAACTCAGGTTTTTTCATTCCTTTTTATTTATTTATTCATTTATTTCTGCCTAAACTCCAGGAAAAGAAACCTTGCTTTAAAGTGTCAAATGTATTCCATTTCCATTTATTTATTCACTCAATACATGTTTAATGCGTGCCCACCATGCGCCATGGATGCCAAAAAGGCACAGGGGTGTGGGGGGGGGTACAGACAAGCAATCAAGCCAAACCAAACCAGAACCACTGACAATTGTTCCCATATGAATAAACTCGTTTGAATCTCACCGCATGAGATCACAGGCAGTGTTAAGATTTGGTGCAAGCGGAGAGGGACATAAGCTGGGTCACTGGTAGGAATCTCAGACTTCAGATCACAACTGCGGTGGGGAGTGGACAGGTAGGAGAGGGGGACCTGTAAGGGAGCATCAAAAAGCTAGTCCATCAATCGGGTTATATCCCCCAAAGACCTCAGGACACAGCCCAGAATCTCTTGTGAACGGTGTCCCTTCTGATGAGGTGCTGAGGTTGCTTGTCCTTCTCACCCAAAGAATCTAGTGGGGGATGTGTCATGCTACAGTGTTAGTGTCCCAGCAAGATGGAGGGCCTACTTCACAGGCCACTTTCTCAACTGGGCCCACTCACACGCCTTAAGGGTTTAGACACGGATATGCATGAGGAGTTTCAGCGGAGTTTGGGGGCAGAAGTTGCAGAATGGATCCTAATTGTTCAACTCATCTTCATGCCAGCTCATGTAGCTTTTCTCAACTGAGAGGGGCACTTATGTCATTCTAACTGTGTTAGAGGAGCTCCCTAGAGTTTGGGGAGAAATGACTTTTCTAGACATGGCAACGTTTGTTCTCAAGACCCCGTGTGCGGGAAGACTGAGTCATGGTCAGCTGACATCAGGTACATGGCAAAATGGCTTGTTTTTACTACAATAACATCCTTTATCTGCCTTGAGGTTGTCTGTCTGCCCAGCTGTTGGTTATGTATTTCAGGCTGTATCCTTCCAGTTAACTGATGAGTATGCTGAAGAAGACTTAAGTAGACTTATAACAAGACACCCCCCTCTGATGAGAAAATTTGGTTAGCCTGAACAAACATTTGCAAACATTGTCTGAGACCTTGGTGTCTGAAAGTGGGCCTTATGGATATTGTTATGAGATTTCCACCTTAGACAATCATGTAAATGCTCACAATTGACCCAGTCTTTCAAAACGTCTGAGGCTTCATGCAACCAGGGTCTTGGAGTAGATTTCTACTCTAGAAAAGATGGGACTTTGTAGATCGTTTCTTTGAAGCTCTTTCGCCAGTCTATAAAGGACTTATGGGGGACGGGTCTCTACAGTTAATAAGCTAATAGGAAGTCCCAGCCTTTATCTATGAAGATGATTCCTCAAACCTTCACCAAACTTCGAGTTTGTTTGCTTAGATGTACAGATCCTAAATGCATTCTAATCCATCGTGTCATTTGCCCAGCGTCCTTCCTCTTCAGTTCTGATGTGACAAAGTTAGGGCATCATTGGTAGGTGTGTCATGGTGTGGATGTTTAGGCTACATAGAGGAAAACCTGGGCCCTGGCTTCTGCTGATACAGATTAACTGAAGTATGCTCAGTTAATCAACCTAAGTATATCAACCTAAGGTAATAACTGTGGTGGCTAGTCTTGTCCACTTGACATGTTCTAGAATCTTCTGGAAAGACAGCTTCAATGAGGACCTGTCGAGGCCAGGTTGGCCTGCCAGTATGCCTATGAGGGATTTTCTTTAATTGCATTGAGGTGGGAAGACCTCTGTGAATGTGAGTGGTGTCATTTCACGGGCCTGGCCCTCGGCTGTGTGTAAAGGAGATTGCAAGCTGAGCACTAACAAACCCTCTGCTCTTGCCCATGACACTAGTGAGAGTAGCCGCTTCCAGCCCTGAAGCCTTACCTCCTCCACGACCGCGAGCCTGCACCTGGCATTGTGAGCCACACACACCCTGTCTCCTTAAGCTGCTTTAGTGCAAGGTGCAAAGTGCCAGGAAACAAAATTAAGACACTCATGTTAGTCTGCCAAGGAAAGTCAGTGGCATCTTTTGTGTGATAAAGCATATCCATAGAGAATTGTATGTAAAGGGTCAAAATTATTATACACTATTCTAGGAATAAGTGTTTACAAAATGCTTAGACTTGGCAAAGCATAGAAACACTTGCAATACATGTACACAATTGGTATGCGCAGACATCCTAATATCTCTCCTCATAGTTATCCAGACAATGAGTAACATTGGAGCTAGTGTAATAAAGATGACAGCTTCAGAAAGCACCCACATGGACTTCTAATGGAGTTTGGGACCTATGCAAATGTAAGGGAACAAGAAGTGTCAACACGATTTACTGCAGAAGCCCCAACTTTGCCTTGCTTCTTTGCCCCAGAATCCAGCCGGTCCCAGGAGAATGCACTTCACTGCACACACCAACAGGGACAGAATGCAAATATTTTCCCTCACCTCGGGGGAGTGTTTGAAAACACTCTCCTGGAAAGGAAACTAATTTATTTGGTTGCTAATTATTTTGGCTCTAGTTTTAATGAGCCATCCACTATAAAAGATAAAGAGGGTAATAAAGCTTCTCTCTCTCTCTCTCTCTCTCTCTTTCTCTCTCTCTCTCTCTGTATGCATAAAGTGATTAGAGGGATGGGAAATAGTTTGTGGTGGTCATGATCATAAACTCTGATCTCAGACTGTGTATTTGTATCCTTGTTTATTAGGCATGTCGCTTTGAACCAATTTCGTGTCCTTCCTATGCCTTAGAATCCTTGTCCACAAAGTGACAATAGTGATAGACTCTGTATCAAAGTATTGTGGTGAGTGTGAAAGCGTGCAGTCATGGCCATTATTGCTGTTGCAGTGGTATTGCTTAGGAATGTTGAGAAGGAGTAGAGAGTAGATGACATGAACAGATGGCATAACAGAGCCTTCTAAATGAGCCCAAGGAAATGTGGTATGTGTCTGTGGGTGTTTGCACACATAAATGTGCTGTGTGTGTGTGTGTGTGTGTGTGTGTGTGTGTGTGTGTGTGTGTGAGTGTGTGTGTGTGTGTGTGTGTGTGTGTGTGTGTGTGTGTGTGTGTGTGTGTGGTGTGTGTGTGTGTGTGTGGTGTGTGTGAGTGTGTGTGTGTGGTGTGTGTGTGCTGTGTGAGTGTGTGTGTGTGGTGTGTGTGTGTATGTGTGTGAGTGTGTGTGTGTGTGGTGTGTGTGTGTGTGTGTGGTGTGTGTGTGTGTGGTGTGTGTGTGTGTGTGTGGTGTGTGTGTGTGGTGTGTGTGTGTGTGTGTGTGAGTGTGGTGTGTGTGTGTGGTGTGTGTGTGAGTGTGTGTGTGTGTGTGTGTGTGTGTGTGTGTGTGTACATGCATGTTGGGGAAGGAAGGGGTCAAGGCATTGTGGCAGAAACAATGCCTGTTGGAAGAAGACTGTCATGGAACACTTTTCTCTTGTAACTCCAATAATCACATTTCTTTCTAGTAACCAACCTTCTGGGCTTCACATAACGTAGAATCTATTTTTGCCTGCACCCAGGGGACAAGGCCATTGCTGTTGGGAGCTCTGCAAGATGGACTATTATTGTATCTGCTGTAGCGATTTTCTTTACCAGGTGATAGTCCAATAGAAGCAAAGAGTGCTAATCCCGTGTGAATTTGGTTTGTTTTATATTAAATTATCCTAGTTTGAAAAACTATGAACTTTGAGAACAAATAACAAACAACAAATAAATCTCCCCAAACACTTGCCTCAAATGGGGATTTTGGGCATTTGAAGTTTGGCGTGGGAGGAGGGAGAGGGACTCACTTTGTAAGAACTGATTGTTTGTGGACAGGCTGCCCAGTGTTGTATTTAGTGGTGCTGTTTGCAGGTCTGTGTTATCATTGTCATCAGGACTTGTAAGACACACAGAATCTCACATTTCATGAATGAAGATTGGCTCATTTGCATGGGGAGTTCCTGAAGCTTAACTCCAGTGGGTTTCAATGGGTCACAGGCTCTGGAAAAAAGGATCTTGCCATTCTGGACTGGTGAATTGGTTTTAGAAGCTTGGGTTGAATATGTCCCTGTACAAAGAGAAGGAGAGGACAGATACAGTACTAATGAGTGTAGCAATCACAGATAAACTGAATTAGTGATTGAAGGAGCAGGGAATGAAATGTTGAGTATTTAAAAACCATCCTAAGGTTTTTAAAGCAGTCAACATGGAAGTTAAAGATGCCTCTGGAAGGTAGCGAGTGCAACGCTTAGATACCTTAGAAATTCAGATTGAAGATGGGGTTCTTTGACGCATGGTTGGCTCAAAGGCAAGGAGACAGGAGGTTTTGCCATGTGCATCTTCATGAGGAAGATGCTCCAGGAGCCTTTGGACCCCGAGAATGTCTTTTTTTGAGTGGAGGAGATGGCATTCTCCTGTAAGGTACAGGTTGGATTCCGTTCAGCTCCTTAAGCATCAAGGTCACCCCTGGCTCAGAATAGCTGAATGCTAATCGCCTCATCCAGGCAGTGATGTGTTCTACCTTGTTCTGCTCAGTCTGCACGTAATTCCTTCTAGCAGACTGTGCAATGGATTTGAAGCTTGAGTATAGTCTGTAGGCGTTGGGCAAACTTTTAGCTATGCTAGAGGGTTAGAGAGGTTAAATATGAGAGAGGAACAAACTGTCCCTTGTATATCCCATTTCTTTATCTGCATTTTCCTCCAAGTAAGAAACAGGCTGGCTATATAATTACGCGAGTGCTTCCCAGGGTGTTTCTATTTTCTTCTACTTATACCTCATGCACATAGGCTCCTGCTTGCTTGAGAATCCCGTTAGCGGCCAACTAGCACATAGACACAAACATACTCATAAAATAGGCCAGACTGGCTGGCACACTCATTAAGGCCATCCAAGGTGACCTCATTGATCCGCATGGTTGTCCCTTGCCATGGTTGATTTCCCAGTGCAGTAGGCAGTCTTCCAAATACAGAGCTTGTAATAACCTCATCGCCTTCATTTGAAGCCCCAAATGGGGGATACACATTTCCCTGTACATCTTGCCTGTTTCCTTGATGGTGACTATACTCCCACTATTGCTTAATTTGTTTCCCTTCCACTAACTTACACACACACACACACACACACACACACACACACACACACACACACACACCTGCTGGTCACTTTGTATCAAGAACTAAGGAGTAGCACCTGTTAGCTGCAGTGTGGTGTTTTAGGGCAGTTTCCTCTAAATTGCAATGTCCCCTCTGGAGAGGGGTGGCCCGTGAGTACCAGGATATCATACAATAGGTCACAAGTCTAAGAGAATAAAAACTTGAAAGATTCTTGAGGGCCCCTGCCAACTAGTCGGGGATCTTGGGGAAGGGGACTTTGAGCAGCCCAGCTGGAGAGGAAGGAGATTCTCTGACCATGCCAGAGTCACTGGGAGAAGAGATGTCTACCCGCAAGCTATGCTCAGAGGTCCAGCGCTACAGTATCCCCAGCACTGCAGCCTCCGTGAATCTTCTGTTAGGAAGGGATTTTTGCTGATGCAACTGCTTGTGAGTCTTCCCTGAACCCTCACCCATGCTCCTGTTACTAACAATGAAAACCCTCATCAGGAGTACATCCTCTGCAAGTATAAAAAACATGAAAGTTACATGCATGTCTCACATTTATGACACACACAGCTAGCCTATTACTTGGGTAAGAGCAAACAGTAATTTAAAGGAATACAATTATTAACTAATTAATTCAACATTATTGAAACACTAAAAATAAGAAGGCATGTCATGTTTATATTGAGTGGGTGTCTTCTTCAAATTGAAAGGTAAATTTTTTATGTGGAGTTTGGATGGACAGGGATGCAGAAGTGTAGATCATTCAAACAATAAAGCTTCAAGCATCTCTATCAAAAAATAATAAAAATAAAACACTCTGGTCCAATGAATTGGACCTTGGTGTAATCCTTACTTTGGCCTGTCCTGGGTCCTCTTTCTGGAGTGAATAGGTGTTACATTTCCCCAGGAAAAGTCTATCACACAACATCTGGGTTCCATGTTTTCCCTGACTCTAGGAAACAAACTGTTTTCCAGGACCGTGGCTGATCATCGTGGACGTCAAGCCTGGAGGAGGGAAAGCCTTGGTGCTGTAGTGCCAACCACAGCGGCCTCAAATGTTTCTTTGAAGTTCCAGGTCTCTGTCTGATTCACTGGCAACTGCTCTTCAGCAAATCTCTAGGCTCTTCAGTTTTTCTCTTCTGTCAAATGGAGATAAATATCTCGTCTTACTTGCTGCGCAGGGCTGTGATGAAGAGAATGGCCTGTACTCTGTAAAGTGATACACCGTAGACACACTGTAGAGAGTGATAAATTGTCCAAGTCTGTCTGAACGAGAGGTGGTACTGAGCTAGTCTCAACAGCCCGACTCCAGAGCGGCAGTGTGCAGCGTTCAGCTCAGACACACAACAGGGTGCCTGGCGATGCACACGCTTGGACTTGACCCACCTACTCGGGTCTAGATGAAATTTCAAGCACAGGAAATGCCTGTGCAGCCATGTTTGAGAGGCACTGATTTAATGTCAAGGAGCTGTTACCTTTCCTGTGATCTCAGATCCTAACACCCATTGTCTATGACAGGATCTGAAATGTCTCGTAAGGCATAATGGAGTCTGGAAGAGACTGTCCTGCTGAGACCTTCTTATTAGACTTGACAAATGCACCCTCTAGTCTCGACTCACATGTTAAATGGAAGAAATCTCAGACCCCCGCTTGGAATGGACTCCTGAACCAGTGACTTGGCTTCGTAGGCAAATGCTCTTGGCTCTCCCATCCCTGGAACCTACATAAAGGTGGAGAGAGACAATCTACATTCTAAAGCTGCCCTCTCACCTCCACATATGACTTCCTGTCAAGCACACACACACACTACACACACACACACACACACACACACACACACACACACACTAGCATGGCAGACACAAACATAACTAAAGTAATTACAGAGCAAATGGACTTTGGATAACGATGTTTAATCCTCACAAGCCCCTCTCTCTAGACATGAACTGGAAGACACCGAACTGCATCTTTTGCTCTTTGGGACCCTTAGTCCTTAGTTTCCTGTGTATGGAAGAGAGAGACAGCATAAGCAGGCTCGCTCCTGGTGCTTAGCTGCTCTGGCTGTCCGTTTCCGCTGGCCCTGGCTAAGCCCTGGGTCTGCAGGGAAACTGGCAGGTGAGTACCTCCTTTGCACGAACCGCCTCACAGGGCACACGGGATGAGGTGCTGAAAATAAATTCAAGCAGCGATTTCAGAGCCCCAGTCCTAGGCAGTGCCCTCAGGAGTGGTGGGAAAGTGGAGAGAAGGCCAGAGAGATGGAAAACAAAATGAATAAATAAATAAAGAACCAGAACCCATCCAAAACATGTGACTCGGAAGGAAAGAAACAAGGCAAATTCCCAGAAGGCAGCCTTTTGATTTGTCTTTATTTATTTCACTTTAGTTTGTCGGGGGGATGAGATAAGAACTAACAGAGCCACATTCATTCAGGTAAGACCGAGAATGCTGGGCCAACGCGTACCTGCGAATTGTTTAATCTGTTTCTGGGGTAATGGACTTGCACAGCATCCTCAAGTGCTCTGTTCACAGCTTCCTGCTTCTTCCAGCAGAAATGCATTAGAGTTGTTCTCAGATATATGCTCCCTTTGAGGAAGGGACAACAGAACCTTCTTAGAGAGGGACAGGGTAGAAAAAAAAAACAAACAGATTAAGCCCTTTCCTTAATCTAGCAGGAAGAAAAGACGGAATTACCTCAGTGCACGCTCCCACTGCTATACACAGCAGCGTTAGGGAGAGGGTAGTTTCTCCATGACCGAAAACCATTTAGGATACAGAACTCAGGCTCTATATTTCCCTGGCTGCTTTAATGCACTGAGATTTGGGCTCTGGGGGGGAAAGATCTAAAAATACTATTCATTCGAAAGCAAGGGCCGGTGATGGAAGAGACCGGCTTCTGCCCGAAAGGAGAAAGGCAATATGAAATCTTAATGTCCTCATTTCTAAGCTCTAAATCAAAGTCAGACTTTGGAATACTGTTTTCTGTTTGTATTTTTAATAGGCAGTGCAGCAGGGAAGAGGGAAGCTGGCCTTTCTCCTAATCCCATCACCACCCCTCCAGCCCCACGCCCTGAGGCAGCCTCTGATCAAGCTCCTTGTGGCTCTCCCCAGATAGCCCCTCCATGTTGACGTGTCTGCCCCCAGGTGTGTCTGTGTGTGTGTGCATACACATGTTCATACAACTTTCCATTCCATTCTTGGAGCACAAAGAGCTGTGACATGTACCTGTCTTTGCTGGCCCTTGCTTCTCTCCCTCAAAATGATCCTACAGAGATAATTTCTTATCAGAGTATAAAGCTTACCTCCTCAACTTTAGTAGCTGCATACAAGTTCATCCAGGATGCATCTTTAGGCCTGTTCATTCAGATGTCACTAAATGTGGGAATAAATATATTAACATACACACCTTAATACATAAAATATTTCTGATTTTAAAATTCCACAATATAAATTGATTCTTGTATCTCTGGCTGCTCCTGGTTACACACTGCAGCCAGGCTGAGCAAGAACCTTAGCAGCCCTAACTGTATTTTACTCTTGAAATATTAGCTGTGGGCCAGGGGGCATTGCTGATTTCTAGACGGAGATTTTCCCATGGTTTCACTTAGCCATTAGCTACCTTGTCAGGAAAGACGGAAGTCTGAGTTGTGTTGCCTACAGCCAACAGATCAGTTCTTGAGTAAATATGACCCTTTCTGCCTCAACAGTAAGGTCACACAAGTCACCTTAGCAGCACGAGGAAATCAATTCTGGCTAGCAACCACCTCTGACTTAAGGCTTTCTGAACGCATGGAATTTCTGCCTCCTCATGATAAGGTCATACATATGTATGCACCAACCTTGCAGCTCCTGAGGGCTCTGGTTTTCAAAATTCTGAATAAATCAAAACTGGAACATATTTGGGTGAGATGGAAAGCTCCGGGAATGCTGGGACTCTGCTTTTATTTTTTAAGTGGAAAGCAAGCTTTGAGAAGAGACCAGCAGGAATATAGCTGTGGAGGAAGGGAGGACAATCCTTCCACTAAACAGATCCAAACTCATGTGAAGGGAACCTAGCTGTCCTGAAAAGCTACGGCTCCAAGGGATTTGTTCTTTGGACAGCAAAGGGAAGGGAAGGGGAGGGGAGGGAAGGGCAGGGGAGGGGAGGGAAGGGGAGGGGAGGGGAGGGAAGGAGATGGGAGGGGAGGGCAGGGGAGGGGAGGGGAGGGGAGGGGAGGGAGGGGAAAGTAAAAGAGTGAGGTAGGCAACACAAGAGTGGGAAAAAATGGTGAGAATTACAAGATCTACCTTTCAGCCCAACCACTGCATGATTTCTCTTGGGACAGAATGCCCAAAGCTTAGGACAAGCAGAAAGCATTTGTTTTGTTAGATTTTCTGGTCCAGGGGTTTGAAAATCTCCAGTGTGCATATTGTCCTGAGCTTGTCTGTTGCTGTGGGCTTCGTTCATGCTTGGGCTCCATAGGGGACAGAAGGGTCCCCAGCAGCCCCTATCCTGAGCTGCTCCAGGCTCCACACCAGCAGATAGAAAAGCATCTCTGAACCCAGAGAACTCTTGACGACCTAATGGGAGAAGAGAACCTTGGTGCCCACTGATTCATAAATGTACAAAACAGCCTTTCTGTGCACTTATGACCTTGTCCTACTTAATTTGCTTATTTATAAGACATGGTTGAATTTTAAAATCCTGCGGCCTCCAAATATAAAATAATTTATTTTTCTTCTTCTTCTGCCTTTTCACATCTATTGAATATCTTCGGTTTCTAAACAGGTATTTTCCTAGATGCATGATGCATATCTCTCTCTCTCTCTCTCTCTCTCTCTCTCTCTCTCTCTCTCTCTCTCTCTCTCTCTCTCTCTCTCCTGCTTGTATCTCTGGGCACATGGGAAAGGTTAAAAGTCAATATTAGATGTCTTCTGCTATTGCTCATAGTTTTTAGAGAAAAGGTCTCCTGCTGACTCTGGGGTTCTGGCCAGCAGGCTCTTGGGAGCTGCCTTGTTTCTGCTGTCCCATCTCCACCTCCTGAGTCACAGACTCTCTTCCATGCCTAGCTTTTATTCGGGTACTGGGAAGTCAAACTAGATCTTTATGCGTATGTTATGTTGCAAGCATTATATCTACTGAGTCATCCTTGCCTTCCTCCTCCTTGCTGTTCTTATTTAGATTTTATTTATGTTTTTATTTCTGTGTGTGTTACAGGTGTTTTGACAGATGTGTTTGCTTCTGAGCACCAGTGTGTGTGTGTGTGTGTGTGTGTGTGTGTGTGTGTGTGTGTGTGTGTGTGTGTGGATGTTAGAGGTTGACACTGTCTTCCTTAATCATTCTTCATTACTTTGTTACAATGTTTAGCACTGAACCTAGAGCTCAATAGTTGTTTAGACTCGCTGGCAATGAGCTCCAGAAATTTACCTATATCTTATCCCACAGTACCAGGGCTACATATATACGCCATTATATTGGCTTTTGCATGGATGCTACTGACCAGAATTTAGAACCTGATAACAAAGTGAACAATCTCTCTTTAATAAGTATGAAAAATAGGTGTGTGTCTAAAATGAAAACACATGTGAGCCACCTAACATAAAACACATCCTGAGGATAGAAAAGAGAACAATTTATTTACTTATTATCACTGTTGACTCTAGAATTTTTTTTTGGTTTTTTAAAGATTAATTTAAAAATTATTATGTATTTGAATGTGTTTCTCTGTTAGTGTGTACACATGATTGCAGGTACCCTTGGAGGCCATGGAAGACGCTACATCCTTTGGAACTGGAGTTCCAGGTATTTGTGAATCACCTTGGGGACACTGGGAACTGAACTTGGGTTCTCTGCAAATGCAGCCAGCACTCCTAACTAATCATCTCCTTAATCCCATCTGAAAATGTCTTAAGGATTTAATTTACTCATGTTTGTGTTGTGGTGTGTGTGTGTGTGTGTGTGTGTGTGTGTGTGTGTGTGTGTGTGTATACATGTGCAGAGGGAATCATTAGATGCCTTGGAACTAGAGTTATAAATGTCTGTGAGCCACCTGTTATGGGTGCTGGGAGCCAAGCTCTGTCCTCTAGTTAAGCTGCAAGTGTTCTTAAGTGCTTAGACATCTCTGATTTGAAATGTAACCAATTTGGCAAGTCTGGATACCAATGTGTGAAACTGGAATTACTGAGAATGGCCAAAGCACAACGGCAAATTCACCCATCTACGTTAAGCTTGTATTGTTCAAGAAAGTCAGGGATGCTACGAGGCAAGAGCAGAAGGTGTGAAGCCAGCGGTTAAAGGGCAGGTGTTTATGATCTCTGAGCAACTACCAAAGAACCTGACCAGAATATAAGCGCTCACGGATAACTAGGTGCTTGTGGTTTTAAAGACTTACTTTTTGTTATCTTTATGTATCTATCTGTGTGTGCCACATGGGTACAGGTGCTCTCAGAGGCTAGAAGATGACACTTCCTGATAAAGTTTCAAGTTGTTGTGAGCAGCCTGAGGGAGGTGCTAAGTATTGAACTAAAATCCGCTTGAAAATCATCCAGTGGTCTTAACTGCCAACCAATCTCTCCAACCCCAACTAGATATTAATTTTAAGATGAGATTGCTAGAGAACAAACATGTCTAACAATTGAGTTAAGGTAAGCATAGAAGCAAAGTGCTCCCATTGTATTGTAATTGGAACAGAGAATGTAGAAGTCAGTAACACAGAAATTGAGTTGTCTTTCCCATGGCATCTGGAAATTGGGAAGATTCTGCCGTGATGAATTACATGTTCATACCTGCAGTCAGAAGGATGGATTGGAAATTCTCAAGGCCCTGGATCTTCACATTCTAGTATTTTGTTTTACCTCAGTGTTACGAGCAGGTTTTTCCCCCACCGCCGGTCTGGTCCCACCCCCACACCAGTCTCCAATAACACGCAGAGAATCTGTATTTGATGCAATCCTGTTGGCCAGTTACTATCATTGTTTATCGGCTAGCTCTGTCTTAATTATTAACCCATTTCTACTATTCTAAGTATTTCCACATGGCTCATCTTACTGGCCAGAGCAGCTGGCTGGCGTTCTACTTCTCTGGGTTCTCCATGTTGACTTCTCCCAACTACTTCCTCCTTCCTCCTTGTCTCCTAGCCCCGCCTATCTTGCTTTTCCATTGGCCAACAGGGCTTTATTCATTAACCAGTATGAGAAACATATTTACAGAATGACATCTCCCATCACCTCAGTGATTGTTCTAAGAAGTGAGTAGTCTGGGAATGACAGTATGCTGCTACACAGTATCTGATGCTGTGTTACATAGTAGCTGATGCTGATGATAAGGCAGAGGTAGTTGTCCAGGGAACTATTTTCAAGGATGCATAGAAATTTTTGTTCTTTATTGATCTAGAAGATAAATGCCCTACTAGAATTATCATAAAGAAGAAAAAGAAAAAAGAAAGGAAGGAAAGAATGAAGGAACAAACAAAGGTAGGAAGGAAGGAAGGAAGGAAGGAAGGAAGGAAGGAAGGAAGGAAGGAAGGAAGGAAAAGAAAAGGAAAGGAGCATTAAGATTTACTTCCTAGAAGTGGTTACTGCAAGAATAGGGCTGTAGGCTAACTAAAGACTTCTAAAGAAAAGATGCTGCTTACTTCTGTCTGACTCTACTCAGTATGTGTGTGAATGTGTGAATGTCATAATGTCATGGGTGTGATTTTCCTAGGGATCTTATTTACAAATAAATGAACAGCTTGCTTGACACTTGAAAATTTGTTTTGGCACTATTGTGTTTTTATTAGACTATAATTAAATAGAGTGAGGAAACAGAAAGTATGTTCTATGTTCTGACACAAACATGATGTATACATTTTCACAGAAAATAAATAGAGATAGAGAAGAAAAAAAGGAGAGAGAGAGAGAGAGAGAGAGAGAGAGAGAGAGAGAGAGAGAAATTGTGTTCATTTCCATCTAACTTCACTTTTTGTTTCTACACATTTAGGCTCTATTAGTACAAATGTTTTGGTTCTTGGGAGAGGAATGTTTCTAAGATAGGACACAACCCTGCACTAGGGAACCCGGGAAGGGATCTCTGAGTTTGAGGCCAACCTGGCCAGGTCTACAGAATTCTGGAACAGCCAGGGCTACACTGGGGCTCCCTTACAGTTGTAGTTGTCCATTTTTCTAGTGGAATCCTTAAACGAGTATGTTTTTTCACCTGCCGCCGGTCTGGTCCTGCCGCCACACAAGCCCCTAATTAACACACTGAGACTCTGTATTTGATATAATGTTGTTGGTCAGTTTCTAATTCCTTATCAGCTAGCTCTATCTTAATGATTAACCCATTTCCACTTATCTAAGTATTTTCACGTGGTCATCTTACCTGCCTCGGCTCTCCATGTTGACTCCTCCTTCCTCCTTCCTCCTTCCTCTTAGTCTCCTAGCCCCGCCTATCTTGCTTTTCTATTGGCCAACAGTGTTTTATTCATTAACCAGTATGAGAAACATATATACAGAATAACATCTCCCACCATCTCCTCTTTTCTGTCTAAAATAAAAAGAAGGATTTTAACCTTAACATAGCAAAGCATATCACACAACAGTTATCAAATAAGAATCATTATAAGACTTAAAGAAAATATTCTATTATCTATCCTATCTTTGTGAGTCTAAAATCCTATATGTAACTTATCTTTAATCCTAACTAAGGAAAACTATAACCATAACCGTCAGTCTTCAATTCCTTCAAAGACCACAGAAGGATAATATATAAACTCTAGAATGCCTGGTCAGTCACCCGAAGTTCTTTTGTAATGTTTCATCTTTAGCCCATAGGCCATAGTAAGAGTTCTCACCTGTTTGGGGTTATCTTAGTCATATGCCTCTAGCTTCCTGTCTCTGGGTGGATACCATGCTAGGAGAGCTTTAAGGGTCCTCTTGTAGTTTGGTTCACTCCTTGGACTCTAGCAGTCCTTCATGAGATGAGGGGAATACAGGACTCCTGTATGTTTAGCTCAAGTACCCAGACAGCACATACATGGCACAGGTGTGAACCACATCTCAGCCCAGAGCTGATATTAGATTAAATGTAGAGTAGGTCTTGCTACACTGCAGCACAGCTGGGTCAGCTAAGTGCATTCATCCTATAGACCTGTGATGATGGTAATAAATTAAGCACTCATTTCAGGGCTTTCAATAGGGGACAGAGGGTATATTTATAGAATATTTGGCAATGTTTGGTGACATTTTTGGGTTGCACATCTGGGCATGGATATATTAGTTTTTATTGTTTGTGTAATAAATTACCATCAATTTAATGGCTTAAACCATCTTATATTTTATTTTCCTTCAAAGTTATCCTAATTGAAAGTCTAAGATGATCTTAAGAGGATAGAGTTGGGATGAGGAATGGCTTAGTAGGTAAAACACATGCCTCATCATGAACCTTGAAGACCTGAGTTCCAATCCCCTATATGGTGGTACTATATCCTGTGGCCCTAACCCTAGAGAGGCAGACAAGAAGATCACCTGTGCTTGCTGCCCATCCCCAGCAAGAATAACTAGTTAGTGGTTTTTCCAGGTTCAGTGAGAGGCCCTGTTGCAAAAAGCAAGCTGGAGAATGATTAAGGAAGGCATCCAAGTTAACACATAGCTTCCATTCCTCTGTACACACAGACCACACACACACACACACACACACACACACACACACACACACACACTAATGAGGTTAAAATCAGGGCATTGGCACAGCGTCTTTCCTTGTGGTTGGAGAAATTAGAGGAGACACTACTTCTTTTCCACACTTGCATTCCTTGGCTTCTGGTTCACCCCAACCCCCAATTTATTTTGGGGGAGTCTCACACCCCATCGCATGTCACACCTCTATGACAAATCTTGCTCTACATAGTTAATCCAGACAAACCTCTCTACCTCTAGCTCCCAGCTGAGTAACATCTGCAAAATTCATTATGCCAATGAGATTTGCCAAGGATCTCTTTGGCTGGCTGGTAGGCTCGCTCCATCACAGCAGGTGCTGTTGCTATCTAATAGGTAGGACCCTGGGGTGATGATAAGAGTCTACTGTGAGGAGGAACAGTTGTGTAGCAGAGGAGGCAAGTCTGGAAGGCTGCTTTAGAGTGACTTGTCACATAGCATGAAAACACTCAATGAATAATATGCTATATAGTCTTCTTTATTAAGACAACCCCAAGTAAGTCGTCTATAATCAGACACATTGTAACTGT
Source organism: Cricetiscus sungorus (assembly GCA_030556225.1). Lineage (NCBI taxonomy): Eukaryota > Metazoa > Chordata > Mammalia > Rodentia > Cricetidae > Cricetiscus > Cricetiscus sungorus. Next base: position 6,937,615 of record JANBXA010000328.1, on the reverse strand, counting down.
TTTCTGCATACCATACACCATTGCATGAAATAACTGCTATATGTTTTAAATTAATTCATTTCAAAACTTCTATGAGATGACAGGCTTGAAACAATCATTCTGAGTATATGATTCTGATGGTCAGTACTGAAAACCGGACACCCAAGAGACAAGCCCTGGACCACACTTGTGAGGAATTGTCTAGCTTAGTGGTAGTCTCTGAGAATGTCTGTAAGGAAACGTCTCTGTTGTGTTCACTGACCTGAGAATTCTCGTATTGTGAGCTGGGCCATTCTCTCCCTGGCCTGAGTAAAACAGGGAGGTGAACTGGAGTTTTCACACATTTGCCCATTGCTGCCTTCTGACTGTAGACATAATACAACCAGCTGCTCCAAGCTCCCCTGCCTTGATTTCCCCTACCATGACAGCCTGCATCACTAACTGTGCACAAGAATAAGACCCCAGCCCCCCAAAGCTGCTCTTGCCTGAGTAATTTATCACAGCAACAGAAACTAAGGCTGATGAACTCTTTGAATCATTTATATGCAATAATCACAAGAGGCTTAATTTTGAAGTAATTCAATTTCTGAGAGTCAGAAAGAATCACTGTCAAGTAGAAAAAGCTCCAAGTTCAATTGTGCCATGATATTTAGAACTTGATAGGAAGCAAAACTGGGAGAAAGTTTTGGACATTGAGACTTTAAATCTCACGAGAAAGAAAATTAAGTTTTGAAGTTCAATTCCTTTGGATTTGAATTATTTTGAACTCAAATTTGCAAGGAAATTTAATCTCTGATCTTTCCTCTCTGGAAATGTGATAAGAGCAATGAGTTTCTATTCAATTTTGGAGCATCTCTCTGCTGGCATTTTATTATTAGAGTGTCTTCAGGTTGTTGTTTAATGTCATCTCAGGGTCCATGATGTGCTATTTTAGGTAACACTGTTGTGCATAAACTGGAGCCAATCTAGAAAAGAAAGTGGTTCTGCTTCTTAGCAGTGGGCACAGTGGTGAATTTGATTGAATTAATGCTTCTCCCCATGCAATTTCAGAGTATGCACAGTGGTCAGTGTTTGGAGAACAGCCTTATGAAGTCGAGGGCTTTGAGCTCAACCCAGGAAGATTGTTCTGTTCATCCTGGTTGCCTATATGCTCAGTGTTTAAGCTTGGTGATTAGGAGGAGAAAAGTCAGTAGTAATGGTGACCACATCCACCATCATCTCAGCTCCTCATTTTTCCCATAAGAATTAAGCCAAATGCTACAAGTTTGAATCTTTGTTCATTCAAGTTCAAAGGAGGACTTGTGTGTGTGACTCATGCAGTGTAGACACGGATTCTTTCTCTTATGTGATTTGAAAATGTTTCCCCCAAATTTTAGTTTGTCTTTTCATTCTCCTGATAGTATCTTCCACAGGGGGGAGGGAGAGCGCAGAATTTTGATGAAATTTAAAATATTAAATCCATTTCCTTTATAAGTCCGTTTTCCCCATAATGTATACGGGCTTATCGTTGGCTCTTCTGTTCCTACGATAAAATGCCCTGACACAAAGGATGCATCCCAGCCCATAGTTGAAGATGCAGTCCGTCATGGCAGGGAAGTCGAAGCAGAGGAACCTTGAAGTAACTGGCCACCTCACACCTGTAAGCAGAAGGTGGTGAACCCCGGTACTGAGCTCCCGTCCCCCCTTTAATGCAGTCCAAGAGTCAAGTCCAAGGAATGGTGTTACCCGCCTTTAGGATAATGATCGTTACAAGGCAATTAAAATAATTGGCATAACACCTCATGGGCAGGCCATAAATTCCTCACAGGCAGAGACTAAAATTTCTTCCTAAGTGTTCTTGGAGGATTGTTCATATGTGAGCCCCGATCCTGTTACACAACAGCTAACATCATCACATGCTCTGCATCAAACTCCGGGCCACACATCAGCTTGGTTGCCATGCTTTCTTCTCAAGTTGTATGGTTTTTAGTACACTGTGATCATTTCATCTGCCATGCCAACTTGGCTGGATTTAGGATCACCACAGAAACACACCTGTGGGTGTGTCTGTCAGTGCGTTCCTAGAACGTTAACTGAGCAGAGAAAAACCACCTGGCATGTGAGGTTAGCTGAGCCGTACACAGAATCATGACTCTAGGTACCAAAAAGAACCTTTCCTCCTTTGAATTGCATCTGCCAGATGTTGTTTATAGAACAAGGAAAGGAAACCAATGCAGGCAAATTGGCCCTGCAGCGTGGGGCCATTGTCGTGATAAACATGACCACAGGGCTCTTAGAACTCTTTGCAGGTGGGGTGGGGAGAATTTGGGAGCACTCATAGATCTGTGTAAGCTGAACTTAATGAACTACTCTGGTTAGAATTGGAAAGACAAGAATGCTAAGAGGAGTACTAACAGTGAAGGCAGGGCTCACAAGGCCCAGAGAGGAGCAGGTCTCTGTGCAAACTGAGCAAACTGAGCTGGAGTCAATTTGTGTTACATCCAGGCACAGGATCGGGCTTCATTTTACCCATGTCCTAAGACCTTCAGTGAGGCAGAATGTAAAAACAATGGACTAATTTGTTCAGCGCGAATTTCATGGTGGGGATGGCATTTGGGCCCTGTGACTGCTCTCCACAGTTATCTATCGACAGGGAGAGAATAAATGGAGCATACGCGTGTGAAAGGTGGTTTGCAGCTTAACAAGGAGGCCATGTGAGCGGGCTTACACCTGCGACAAGGCAGTGGGAAAGACACCTGTGTAGAATCCTCCAGATTGAAATGGCCCATCCTGGAGAGCGCAATCTCCATTAAGATTATAAGACTCAGGAATGAGTTTGGGAAATCTGAAACTAAAAGTCTCATCTCAAAAGTTACATCAGCATCAAGTGTTTGTTGCAGAAAAAAAAAAAAAAAAAAAAGGAAAACATAGGCTAAAAGTCACATTGTTAGATGTGAGATTTGCAGAGGATGGAAAAAAAGAACAAGGAAGTCTCACGCATTATAAGTGAATTCTGCCTGTGGAGAAACAGGCTGATGATTAAAGAAATCAATTATGTCCCTACACCCAAGGTTAGGCCTGAGTTCCTTGGTCATATTGCTTACAGAATTAATCACGGGCCCCAGTATGCTCCTTGAAAAAGCAAAGTTTGGAAAGGAAATTAAATGACCCTATTGTGTGTAAAGAAAAATAAATGGTTAGCTTACCATTTAAATGAGGTTTAGGAATCTACTACAAACACTGCAAACGGAACGGCGGGCCGCCTGCCAGTACAAGAGGAACAGGCTGGAGTGTACTTAGCTTGCTGAAAACTCTGTTAATCAGTAACAAAACAGTCGTTGCTCTGGGGTGAAGAAAAGCATTTAACTACTTGTGGGTTTCTAAGAAAAACGTGGCGATCACAATGTGATTTTTTTTTCTTATGAAAAGATTTTAATTTGCTTTTGTAAAATATATAACTTGTGGTTATGAGGTAACCTTTTCTTTTGCACAGAAATCTTTGTCTTTGGTGGCGTGAAAGGGACGAGGGGAGAATGTAAGGTAAGAACAACGTAACACCAACAGAGAGAAATAAAATTAAGCTTTGGTCATCAGAAAAGTGTATAGCTCCGCCAATGCCACGCCTCCCTCCCCTCCTCTGAGCTGGTGAAAGCTGGTCTTCCAGCGGCAATGTATTAGGCAACTTTATTCAGAGTAGCAGAGAGGACTAAGAAAGTTCATATGAGCAAAGTTGACACGAGTTCAAGCTATATACAAAACAAAGCCAAGCCACGCACGGCAAAATTGTGTTTTTCCAAAGAATCATATAAAGGACAGTTCAAATATATCTGATAACCAACACCAACTAATAATAGTAGCCTGAAATAAACCAGTCCTTTCTGCTACGCCTGTAGGGGGCATAAAAACACATCCCAAGTATGTTTTGGTTTTGTGTGTGTGTGTGATTTTAAGAAAAGCAGTCATGGGTGGGTGGTGGTGATGCTTGCCTTTAATCCCAGCACCTGGGAAGCAGAGTGTGAGGCCAGCCTGGTCTACAGAGCTACACAGAGAAACTCTCTCTCGCTCTCTCTGTCTCTGTCTCTCTCTGTCTCTGTCTCTCTGTCTCTCTCTATGTCTCTCTGTCTCTCTCTGTCTGTCTCTGTCTGTCTCTCTCTGTCTCACTGTCTCTCTCTGTCTCTCTCTCTCTTTCTCTCTCTCTGTCTCTCTCTCTCTCTCTCTCTCTCTCTCTCTCTCTCTGTCACACACACACACACACAGTTGTACCTGAAAAAGAAAAGGCATCACAAAGCTTTTGTTGTTTTCTTGGTGTGTTCCACAGCACCCAGAATTCTCACATCACTGCATTCACGGGCAGTGGAATGACTCCTGATGACAATCTCTATGCCCATGGGTCAGGGTCTCACAGCCATCGTCTGAGAAGCTTCTCCTTGCAGCAGACGGGCACATCACGGAGACTTACAACTGGACCATGTGCAGAGAGTGACACTCAGGTTTAGTGGGACGTCTTCATCAAGCCCCTCCCCTTGGGCATTAGAAGACCATGAGGAAGAGAAAGCAGAAAGAGTGTAAGAAGAGGGGCAGGATGACACCAACAGTGCAGCACAGACACAACAGGGCGGGCACACTTACAAACCCACAGAGACTGTGATGGCATGCTCAGGGCCTGCACAGGTAAGAGGGGGCCATGGACACTGGCTGCCACCCATAACCAAGAAGCCACCTTTAGTTGACAGCTGCTTTCCCAAGTGGAGTCTCACTGTGTGTATGAACAGTATTTAATGGTAGCCCCACACCCAGTGGTAGGTGGCCGGCACAAAATGAACTCAATGATATTTTTGTAGGCTTTTGTCTCATATTGGTTTTGATAATTTGGGGCAGTTTTTGGTCTTGTTCTTTTGGTCATTATTTTTTTTTGGGTTGGTGTGTGTGTGTGTGTGTGTGTGTGTGTGTGTGTGTGTGTGTACAAACTCGTACAGCCACTATGGAAACCAGTGTGGTGGTTCCTCAGGAAGATGGGAAGCAATCCACCTCAAGATTAAGCTATACCACATTTTAGCATACACCCATAAGACATGTAGTCCTACCACAGAGACACCAGCTCAGCCACATTCATTGCTGCTCTATCATTATAGCCAGGAACTGGAAACATCTTAGATGTTTGTCAACAGACAAATAGATAAAGAAAATGTGGGACATTCACACATACTCCAGTGTTAAAAAATGAAATAATGAAATTTACCAGTAAATGAATGGAACTAGTTAAAAAGAAAGAAATATCCATAGTGAGATATCTCAGACCAAGAAAGACAAATAGAGTATGTATTCACTTGCATTTGGATACTAGCTGTTGAGTGAAATAAAAGTATGTTATAATTCATAGAATTGCACAGGTTATATATAGAGCAAGGGAAAAGGGGGAATTATAGACATTTCAAGGATGTGAAAATAGAATAGTTATGTATGGATGAGATGGGGATCAACAGGGAGGGAGAAGGAAAAGGGGTCATGGAGGAAATATTGGGAGAGACACCTAAATTCAGGGCCATTTGAGGGGTAATATGGAAACCTAATACAGTAGGAACTTCCTAAATGACATGTATATCCATAACCTCCAACACACACAATCTGAATGAAATTACCAAATAACAAGAGGGCCAAAGCCCCACCTGGACATCTCTCATCACCAGATAAAGGTTCAGTACCAGGAATAGGTTGCATCTAATTAAGTTGTTGGCCAAAGGGTACCATGAGAATTCCCAAACAATCCAGGCTTCTGCCAAGACTATAGGCTGCTCTCCACACAGTGAAGGAAAGTGCCTATTGCTGAAAATCACGTCCACACATGGAACATGAAGAAGTCTAGCTAGTGCCTACACAGCACCTTTACCTCAACTGGCTGATGTTCTCGGAACCAGAGGTATTCTGCATGTCATCAAAGAGCATCAAAACACCAACCCAGCTACAAACCTCCGATCCACAATAGTGTCCTGCCAACAATATCCATTAATGCAATTATGATACAACCTTGTGGGAGTAACCAACCCATATCTGATTTGATTTAAGGCCCACTCCATGAGACAGAACCCATACTCAATGCTGCTTGGGTGGCCAAGAACCTGATACCTCATACCCCAAAGACCTAGGGGAAAATCAAATACTACTGTTCTATAAAAGGAACATAGCAATAAAATGGCTCCTAATAACATTCTGCTGTACCCACAAGTCAATGTGCTACTCAGCCACCATCGGAGAAGCATCCTCTTACAGCAGATGGGAGCACATACAGAGACCCACATGTGAGCTCAGTCCTAGAGCTGAAATGAGATGTGGACACAAGCCTCTATCCCTAACTCAGAACAATCCCAGTTGACAACAATTTGCAGATGGAAAAACAGTTCACTCAAGAGCATCTTACTGGGGAAACAAACTACTCTTAAGGATAGATCAACACCCAGCAATCGATGGCATCGGGAGGCAAATAACTCAGTGGTATTTTTGTTTTGTAGAATTTCTGTCTCATATTGCTTTGTTTGAATGTTTTGTTTTGTTTTGTTTTTCTGACCTTTTACTTGTATATTTTGATTTTTGATATTGTGTTATTTGTGACTATTTATTTTGTGTGTGTGTGTGTGTGTGTGTGTGTGTGTGTGTGTTGTGAGAGAGTTTCTTAATCTTTTAAATTGTTTTGGTTTGTTTGGTTTTTTATTTTTTTTTAAAGAGAGAAAGGATTGGGTTGAGTAGGTAGGGAGGGTGGCTGTGAATGTTGGAAATCAAATATATTAAAACATTTTTCAAAAGAACTTTTTTATAGAAAAGACATAATGCAAATTACAATGGGAAATTAGATATTGCAAGGTTAAGATAGATAAAGGTTAGACACATCATGAAAGAAATACGCTGATGTGATATACATTTTACCAGGAACCATTCCCAACCTAGACACTACATAAAGAAAAAAACTGCCAGAACTAAAAGGAAAAAAATGGATAAAAATCAAATTCCTGGAAAGATTTCAGCATCTTTTTCTTAGTTAAGTGCTTAAGAAGGAGATGGATCTCAAAATTCACTGGGGCCAAGAGACAATTCACATCACTGGGGTTCACAACACCCGTGTAGTTTTCATACTGATATTAGACAGGTGCATGAAAAACAATCGTGAGTCATTCTTAGTCATAAACATAGATACAGACCTTTTTTATCAAAATGCCGTCAGGTTGAGTAATGCAGGAACTGGATAACATGTTATAAGTGAACTGATTTGAGTTGACAGATGCAAGGTAAAAAGATTACCACATCATACACGAAAACAAGCAATATAATTTACAACCTAGCCAAAATAGAAAAAGCAACTCAGAAAATCGAAGGATACAAAATTAATTTCAGAAAAATGCATATTGTATATTCACTACAGAAAACGACTTGACGGTGACTTTTGACACTCAAGAATAAAAGAGTAAGTTTTGAAAGAACTGCAGGTTTAATGGCAGCCATCTCATGCAGTCGATGTTGAGGCAAGCTGCTCTGCGGACCCATGTCCCCTAGCGTTCTGTCTGTTCAGACTGGTGAAGGCAAAGACCCATAAATAAAGCGGGATCGGGAAAACTGAAGATACTCGCTTAGAACCTGCCCGCGTCGTTTCCTAACACCTGCGGCCTTGACTGTCAGAGTACTGGTTCCTTATTTAATATGAGCAGAGCCCCAGCAAGTGCTGAGTAGTCAGTCATTACGATGGAAGGGCTGTCCTCTCGCTTAGCTCGTGTCCTGTTTCCCTGCCGAATTCTGCTTTGCATATTTTGAAGAAGCGATTTTAGTAAATACATGTAATTTCCATGAGAACTATGTCTCCTTCATAATGCTGTGTCTTAATAGCCCATTTAATCTCATATTGATCGAGTGTTATCAATTGTCTTCGGATTGGGTTTGTGGAGCACTATTATCGCAGTCTCTGTAATTTTGTGTTTGCACAGCACTCTCTTTGTCCAGTTAGATCACGTCTTTCTTACAGTTGAAGCATTTGCTTTATGTCACATAATTGCTGTTCTATTGGGATGGAGTCTGTCACTTTCACAGCGTGTTCGCTTTGCCTTGCTTCTGCCATACCCCCAGCCAGCTCCTCCCTTGGCCTGTGCTGCACGGCGTTTTATTAGGCTATTTTCTCTGTACGTTAATGTTCCGTTTCATCATTCTACTACTGTTTACCATAGAGATTAATGTTTAAAATGAAAAGAACCTCTAGCCTTGCCTAGAATAACGCAAGGGCCTTGCAATACTTAAACTTCATTTGCAACTTAACTTGCAGTTTGTTGAACTATGTGAGATATGTATGGCTATATAAATACACATGTTCTATCTGCATGTCTGTCTCAGGACAGTATTATCATGATATATATATATATATATATATATATATATATATATATAATGTGTAACTTACTATATGTAAGATAGTCATGTAGATCATGCTTATAGCTATATGGTTGAGATTTCATTGCCTTCCGGATCATATAGGGAAGACACAGTCTCATAGCTGATTTCCTAGTTCTCTGGCTCTACAATCTCATGTCTTCCTCTTATGGGATGTTCCACAAGCCTTAGGTGTAGGGGCTGCATTGTAAGTGTAGGTGTATCAATTGGGGTTGGCTACCCCAGAGTCTGTTGTTCTCTGCATTTTGAACAGCAATGTAGATGGGGAAAAACTTAAAAGAAGAGCCCTCTGCTAGATATAAAGCTGCCTGTGATTCATAGCTTCTCTAGAAATGAGTGCCTATTTATCTAAACTCAAGTGGTCAGCCTTAAAGACATATACAAATGAACGACACTGGTGGACTCAGGAGGATATGGGTGTGTGTGTGTGTGTGTGTGTGTGTGTGTGTGTGTGTGTGTGTATAGGTATGTATGTATGTATGTGTGTATATGTATGTATATGTATGTATGTATGCATGCATGTGTGTATGTATGTATGTATGCGGGTGTGTGTGTGTACGTATGTATGTATGCGTGTGTGTGTATGTATGTATGTATGTATGTATGCAGATGTGTGTGTGTGTGTGTGTGTGTATGCGTGTATGTATGTATTCTATTCAGATCAGTTTTCTTCTACCTCTAAAGGGAAAGGGAAAATCAGTTCACTTTTATTTTGAGGCAATGTGTTTGCAACACCTCCTCCTGAGGTTACATTGAATTTTTAGAATATCAAAGACAAAAGGCAAACTCTAAATTAAGGAGTCAACCATAAAAGAATAATGCAAACCAGATTTACATCATCTTTGGATAGCAACCAAAGATGCAGGAGGAAAACTGGATAAAGTTGCTAAAGTATTAAAGATATAACAACTTTATGTCGCCCGAACTGCAATTCAAATTTGAGAGAACGAAAATTAATACCAGGCATAAAGGCCTCAAAGGCTTTCTAAGTGATTATTCACCTGATAGTTAATTTTGGATGAACTCATTAAGTGGAGGAAACCAGTGAAGAGGTAGTCAGAGATATATGAAATTTAAATGTTATTAGATACCTTGACCAAAAGGAAAAAAAAAGGGATTGCCCTATTAATAATCAAGGCCACACCTCAAAGCCGCGGTAGGTGAGGAATGTGAGGAACACGCCACCATCCCAAGAGCTTTTGCTTTAGGGTGTGATGTAGGCATCAATCTAGACAAACTTTAAAACTGTGAAAATTTTGATGACAATGTGGAGGTAAGGTATTATAACAAAATAAATGAAAAATGTGTCAACTACCACTGTAATTTTAATATTCACAGATATCAAAAACTCAATATGGAATAGGACAAAGTATCCAATTGTCTAATAAGTAAAATCCAAATCCCACATCCCCAAGGGGAGCGGAGCATATACGCACACAGAGATTGGAGGTAAAAACACTGAGGGCACATATCCTGGAGCTGCTTCTTTCTGAAGATCAGATACACAATACCCAAGAGCATCAATGTGTTTACTAATAGAGCTTGTTTTCACTGAGCACGAGGAACATCTATCCAAGGATGATACAGAAAACTTGCATATGTGTGCTCCTACAGACACACAGTAAAAATATAACAACTATAATTTCTCTCCACAAACAGGGAGCTTGTAATGCACACTTTCCCCTTAACTATTGGTAAAAAGAATAACTGTGATTAGAAATCTTGACAAATTGACTGTGTAGAGTGCTCTCCCATCAAAAAGTTAATACTGCCATTCTTCTCTACCAGATACAAAACATTTACAATCACTGGTTATGTACCAGCTCAGGGAGAAAGCATCAGCATATTGCATGAATAGATACTAAGTAAACCATGATTCTCGTGATCACATAGCAATTAAAGTGGAAGGTAATGGTTTCACGTGAACTGATAACGCCTGCACGTTCGAAAACACCCCTCTGCCACTTAGTGATACATTGTATCGCTCTTATTTATGTTATTAGAAGAGCAGTGGCTGAAAAGAAAACTGCCAAGTCCTTGGTAAAGGACTTAACATATGATGAAAGCTAAAGAAGGTGACAGGAAATGGATTTAAAATAACAAACAAGTATTGATTAAATACAAATCAACATAAAAGATAAACAAAGCCTGGAGCTTATTAAGATAAGAAGTAATAAGATAGGAAGACTGGCAAAACTAATGGACAGAAACAGAAGACTAAGAACAGCATGATGGGCCAAAGCAGACACATCAAGGTAGCAATTGAACGCACCACAGTGAATTAGTCATGTGCAGCTCTGTGACTCTTCCAGGGAAGACATGACAAGCGTCTTTTCTCTCCAGATAAGTCACCAGTAGTGAACCAAAGAAGCGATTCCACCACAGTCTCCTTTAGTGAACCAAAGGGCATCACAGTCTCCTTCATGAACCAAAGGGTTTATTGGGATTATTTAAAGCGGCGTGGGTGACTCAAGGGCAGCTGCCCAGCATGGGTGACGGGAAAGGGCAGCAGTGTTGCTAAGCTCCCTACAGTGTGTGGAGGGGGCTGCCCTGGGTGCTCAGGCTCCTCGCTGCTCCTCAGCAGGCTTTCTACTTCTCAAACCCTAGGGAGGGCCCCTGGGATCTAAAATCCCAGGAGATTCCTTTGGTGGGTGTAAGGTACTGTTAGTTCTTGGCCACATTGTCTGTCTCTTTTCCTGTCTGACTCTCAAGCTTCTTCTCCTATTATGTTTCAAAATGGAGGAAATAACTATGTTGTGTGGTTGTGGAACTATACTATAGTTCCACCATAGGCTGAAAATGCTGAAAACCAAATAACAGATGAGTAGAAAAACATGTCATTCCACTAGTAACTAGCATCATCTTATATCTATTACTTTATTTGTAGGAATAATTCACCTAAAACAAAAACATAATGAAACACTAAATCATTCAATGGGTGCTATAAGGTGCTTTGCGGGGAAGTTTCTCCAGAAGTCTGAAGAAGGATTGTAGTAAGGTTTTATAACTACTGTCCTCGCAATAGAAAAGTAGAAGCATTTCCCAGTACATTATAGGTAGCATCAAAACCAAAAGGAGGCTTTAGATAGAAAGAATATTATAAAGGCTACAAAAATGTTCTCAAGTCAAACTTAGACCTGCATAAAATCTACTCTATACCATGATTAACATGGGTTGATTTGAGATTTATGACACTAAGTTTAATATAAGAAAAACCCCAAAATTTAATTTGACACATTGAAAGACTAAAATAGAAAACTCATTATTAAATGTCAAAAGTTATTCATCATATTTGTATTAAACTTTAAGAGAAAAATCTGAACTCTGGTAAAATACCTGTTTTTAAAAACCCTTAGAGGAAACCAGAAACATTGTTTTTTTAATTAATTAACAAGATAAGTACTTTACTACTTTTAGTTAACACTGTATCAAAGTTTTTGTATAGCATGAGAAAATAAAATTAGATGGGTGAAATTAGTATATGAAAAGACATGTCATTTTCTTGTGGGGAATCTGAAAGCTTGTAGCGCTGTTAAAAAGCAGAGGAAAACAGTGAGCAAGGTGGTTTAGAGATGGAAGATCATGAAGGGCAGCTACATTTTCATACATCAGCACCAAAAATGAAAGTATATAACTGAAGAAAAATATAATTTATGATATTGTCAATTAATGCTGAGTACATCAAAGTACAGAGAACAAATACATGTCTGTCACAGGGAAAATTTCATAGCAGTATTAACTGATTTAAGACATCGTGTAAACAGATGAAGAGCTAGCCTGTGCTACTTAATGCACGGGAGAACTAAATCCTGGCAAATCATTCCATCTCTCCAAAGTAAAGCAGATATTTACTCCAATTCTCAGCAAAATTCAGAGGGAGATAAGAGAATTTTAAGAAGGAACTGGAATTGGCTGAAATTAAACCAAGCGCTCCCAATGGGGAGAGAGTAGCCATTTATTTCCACAGCTTCCTACGGAACCATAGTGGTCAGGATGATGTGAGCTTGACAAAGCAGAGACAAACAGGAGAGAGAGAGAGAGAGAGAGGGAGAGAGAGAGAGAGAGAGAGAGACAGAGAGACAGAGAGACAGAGAGAGAGAGCACATGAGACTGCCTGTGTCCCTGTGATACAACTGGTGAGTGGTAAAAGATGATATCGGGCAGGCGGAGAAACAGAGCTGCCAAAGGATTCTAGTCTGGTCAAAAAACACAGTAAAATATATGAGATATAGATATAGATATAGATAGATATAGATTTAGATATAGATATAGATATAGATATAGATATAGATATAGATATAGATATAGATATAGATATAGATATAGATATAGATATAGATAGATAGAGATAGAGATAGAGATAGAGATAGATATAGATATAGATATAGATATAGATATAGATATAGATATAGATAGATAGAGATAGAGATAGAGATAGAGATAGAGATAGAGATAGAGATAGAGATAGATAGATATAGATATAGATATAGATATATATATAGATATAGATATAGAGATAGAGATAGAGATAGAGATAGAGATAGAGATAGAGATAGAGATAGATAGATATAGATATAGATATAGATATAGATATAGAGATAGAGATAGAGATAGAGATAGAGATAGAGATATAGATAGATATAGATAGATATAGATATAGATAGAGATATAGATATAGATATAGATAGAGATAGAGATAGAGATAGAGATAGAGATAGAGATAGAGATAGAGATAGATAGATATAGATATAGATATAGATATAGATATAGATATAGATATAGATATAGATATAGATATAGATATAGATATAGATATAGATATAGATATATCCAAGCCCTGAGTGCAAAGGCAGCAACTCCAGTGTCGAGTACACCATTTGAAAATTCATAGTAGAAACTAAAGTGAATATATTTTAGATGTGAGTAGGAAAATATTTTCTTAAAATAAATAGCATTGCCTACCAAAACGCCATCCCCTCGCTACCTAAATATATTACTAGTCTTTATGTCAGGCGTCAACTTAGTGAAAAGAACCAAGCTACTACCTGGGAGAACACGGTAGCAAGACACATAAGCAGGAGAAGACACCTGTAAATTACATGTGTGTATATTTATATGTACACATGCACACATAAGAGTGAGAGAGAGAGAGGTGTAGAGACTAGTAAAGGGACACAGACACCAACTGAAAACAGAGCAAGAGTCAAAAGCTGACATTTCACACAACGTGCTCAGTAAGTGTAGGAAGGTGCTTGATATTACGAGTGAACAAAAAACACTTCTAAATTACATAGGCAGCATGTGTTTCCAATGAAGGCCATTTAAATGTCTGCATATGCATTCAGAGCATCTCTTTTACATTGATGGTAGAACTGTAAATCATTTCAGAAAAAAAGGTTTGACACTGTGCACTATGAAAAGACTCATAATCTATGGGCCGGGAGCAATCTAAGAATTCAAATGCAAACATTTTTAAATATGCAAATACATATTTGAGAACGCTCTCATTAATTTCAAAATAGCTGCAAAATCTTGAAAAGTGCCTGTGAATGGCAAGGAGATAAATACTGTTTATTTGTCAAGTACAGTGATTACAGAGAGGTTGAAAACAGTGGACTATACCAGTGGGCCCATTAGTAGTGTAATATTAAATGGAAACTCAAAGCTTTAATATTCTTCAAACATATAAAAAGAAATGTTGAAAAGAGGAAGATAAAGAAGCATGACTTAGGGAACAAAGAATGATGGGCAAGGGATATAGGATGTAGTAACATTACTTAACAGACACTTGGTGATGGGTTGAATATCACAGGAATACATCAAGTTAATCACTAGCTCAGAAATCAATAAAATTTATTATGGAAGGTTAGATAATGAAGATGATCGGGCTTGTGTACATATGCACTCTCTGCCATACATCCCATTTTCTTTCTTTTTTAAATGTGTAGCCCAGGCTGGCCTCGAACTCGTGATCCCTTGCCTCCGTCTCCTTCAGCAAATCCTACCATCAGGCCACCACAACCAGCCATTTTCCCTCTTTTTTGACAACTGTTTAAAATATAAAACCCAGCCTTAGCTTCTAATCCATACAAAAACAGACTACAGTCTATAGACTCTATGACTACGGCTATAGTTTGCTTGCCTGGTTCCAACTTGGTAGCTATAAAACCAGGCTCAGTTTACTAATCTCTAAAATGAAAAAAATTCTTGAAGGTTAATTTTTATGTCCAAACAGACTCTTCGCACTTTGTTAGCCAAGACAGCTAGAAGTGATAAATGAAATTGTCTTAATGTTTTTATTTTTTGAAATTATAACTGCATTATCTCTCCCTTCCATTTCCTCCCTCTAAGTCCTCCCATGCACTCCCCACCTTGCTCCTTTTAAAATTCATGGTCTCTTTCTCTGTAATTGTTGCTACATATATAGATGTATGCGTCTATTTCTATATATTCCTATGCACGTAAGTTCAACTTGCTTAGTCTGTATAATGCTTTTAGTGTACATTTGTTTTCATATGCTCCTTTGGAGAAGACTGAGTCTCTCACTATCATCATTTGCTAGTTTCCCGACATTCTTCTCTGCATTGAGGCCTCACGGTCTTTCCCCCACTGACTTTGGCATTGTTCAGATCATGTTTATGAGTCATGTTGATGTAACTTTATGGGTGTAGCTTCTGACATTTCTAGGAGACGCCATCTCATAATGAATGCCTTGATCTTTCTGCCCCTTCTTCTGCAAGACTTTGGTGCAAAAGTTGTGTTGTAGATGTATCAGTTAGGACTGGGATCCCCAGCTCTGCATTTGATTGGTCGTGGTTTCCTATAAAGATATCCATCTATTGAGAATCTTCCAAAGGAACCTACGATGCCTCTGAACCACAACAACAATCATGGCAGGATTACCATAAGGGTGTAGTAGTGGCACACATACCTTGGTGATAACTAAAGTCTCTCTAATTGAATATATGGCCCACTCAAGAAGAGGGAAATCCTGCGTGGTACTGGAAACCTACCCAAATACCCAGGACTAGCAAAGTCATGAATTGTAGAGGAGAAACTATGACAACCACCTTACTAAACCAGAAAAGTCACCAACTTTGCTGGTTTAAACATTTGTCCTTGTACACACAGATTAATGTAGTTGTCACCCCTCATCAGGTAAAAGCTTAATCCGGGTTTTACTCACTATTCGTTATAATTGTTCTGTTTATGTTAAGTTAATTTGTATTGAGTAGACTTTTGGATCATTAGCTACTACTGAATAGTTAAAAACCACAGCATGTACCTTTCTTTTATGTTAATAGACTGCACTAGTATCTTACATACAACAATGAAACACTTCCAAGTAATTACACCCAAACAATTATTTCACCAGAAATGAAAAACATTAGCAATACATAATACCACTTTGTATTTATTTTTAAAATTAAACTATAGTTATGTCTCTCCTTCCTGTTTCTCCACCCAGGCCATCCTGTGTGCTCCCCTCTGCAGTCTCTCTCAAATTGATGCCCTCTTTTTCCTGGATTAGCATCACTACACTTGTGTTTTCTTTAATGATCAGTGTTACATGTACATAAATACATATTAAAATTATGCATACGTACAAATATAGAAAGACAACTTGCTGAATCCATTTTTGTAGTTTATGTGTATATGATCTCAGAGCTGACCACTTGGTAATGGATAACCACTAGGGGGAGAGGCTAATTCTCCCTCTCTGCAGTCGTTACTTGCCCTGGGAGATTTCCCCCTTCTGGATTAACGTGTCTATTGATATTACCATTGTTCAAGTCTCGTTTGCAGTCTTCTTCTGTCTCTTACAGACTGTCACCCTTCTTCTGAGCTGGTCCCCAACCTTGGGGTGCAGGGGTTGTGCTGTAGATGTGTGTGTTGGATCCAGGTGCTCCACAATCCATTGATCTCTACGTTTGCTCAGTTTGGTTTTCTGTTTGCTTGGGGAGGAGTGAGGGCTCCATTTCCCTGTGAAGTCATTCCTCACTGTGATGTGACTTTCAACAAACTGAGTTTCTACAGGTGAATGTCTTGATTTTTTTTTTTTAAGGATAAATACATACACTATAAACACAGGAAGACCATCTCAAATGAAGGGATAGTTCCATTCCTTTTAATAAGGCAGGTATCCATCTATTGGAAAACATCAAGGACATGTTGATTATCAGCAATAATTGCCAGCAACCCAACCAGAAAAAAGTATAACTCTTAATATTAGTATTATTGGAATTCTAATCCAGGAGTAGTAAGCCCATTGGGGAGCTAGGAAGCAATTAATTCTGTGCAGTGACATTTTCTGCATTAAAAATTACCCCCAGTGTTGACCCTGAAATTAAATCATGTTGAAATTGATTTGGGGTGGGAGTGGGATCAGTTGGAATAGTTACAAGATACTTACTGATACTTTTATAGTTACTAAGAAAGTTAGCAACTGTTTTAATCATTATCCTTGTTTAGACATACCAAATCTCCAGCAATACTTTAGGACTGAGTAGGACTCAGGCAATGTGGGCTCATTTTCAGCAAACGGTGGCTTTCTGTGCCTTGCCTCTAATCTCCAGTCATCATCTGTGCAGTGCAACCCTGTCAGCACACACAGGTCTGCTCGGGTATTTTCAAGGAAGTAGGGTTTTCCCCAGGAGTTAGGGGTTATTTGAAATTGCCCACCTGGCCAAGCATGCTCGTTAAGGGAGCAGGCAAGGGACATCCAAGCTGATGCTGGGGACAGGAAAGAACATAAAGGCGGATGCTCGGCCTTTGCTTCTTCTGTGGCATTCGAGAAGAGACAAACTTATCAGCGGCCAAGCCACACTGCAGAAGAGGGTTGTGTTAGCCATTACACACCAAAGTGAGAATCATGTCTCAAAGGATAGAGAACTCAAGTGTCTGGGAAGTATTAGTTTAGAGGAAATGTTACAGTATTGTAGGGGAAAAAATAATGTATTATTTATCTTGTATTGCCTTTATTTGAAATACAGGAAATTCAGAACATAGTAGCATAACCAAAACAAAAACAACAATGACAGAGAACAAACAGACAAAAACAAAACAATCTTTGTAGATCTAAGAGGGCGGGGGGGGGGGAGGAAGCATGCTGTTTGTTGAAAAGGTCCCTTAGAAATCCCCCAAGCTAATTAAAGTTAATTCAAAGCAAAGATCACATTGGAAGTGAAGTGGAACAGTGTTTGTCATGTGTGGGAGGAGAGCTCCTCAGTGTGTTTGCTGGGCAATGTCTCGTGAATGTATATACAGCTGCAAAGGCCGCCGTCTCTCACAACAAATGTGGACAATCTGTAGCTGTAAGGGTCTGCTGACTCTTCTATGCTAATGTGATTTGTTACATGGGGGAGGGCTAGGTCATCACTGGGACCAAGCCAGACAGTCCTGGCTCAATGGGACACCTACACTTACCTTTGAAAGGCGCTGTGGCAGCAAATACTTTCCAGACATATATTCCAATTAATTTAAACTTAAAGTGTTTTCAGAGCCGGGCAGTGGTGGCGCACGCCTTTAATCCCAGCACTTGCTAGGCAGAGGCAGGTGGATCTCTGTGAGTTCAAGACCAGCCTGGTGTATAAGAGCTAGTTCCAGGACAGGCTCCAAAGCTACACAGAGAAACCCTGTCTCAAAAAAAAAAAAAAAAAAAAAAAAAAGTTTTCAGAATTTGAAATGTCAAGCTTTTTATATAATCTCCATGAGGTTCACCTGAAAGGTGATGTTAAACTTGAATAAACTTGAAAACATGCTATGTGACATAATAAACTCGAGAAGCATGTTGTTAGTTAATGAAGCTGGTAAATTGAGAGAGAGAGAGAGAGAGAGTCTTTTCTGTAATTCCCCTTTTTTGTGTGTGCACTGGTATTTTGCCTGCATGTCTGTCTGAGTGAGGTTGTTGGGTCTCCTGGAACTGGAGTTACAGACAATGTGAGCTGTTGTGTGGGTGCTGGAAATTGAACCAGGCTCCTCTGTAAGAGTAGTCAATGCTCTTAACCTCTGACCCATCTCTCCAGCCTGAGAGTCTATTTTTAATCTTAAAAGCATGAACAGGGAGTTTGGTGAGGGAGGCTACCGCTTTAGTTAGGGTTTTATCATTGTGATGAAATAAGACCAAAAGCAAATTGGACAGGAAAGGATTTGCTTATACTTCCATATCATAGTTCATCATCAAAAGAAATAAGAGCAGGAATCAGGAGGCAGGAGCTCAGACAGAGGCCATGGAGGATGCTGCTTTCCTACAGAACCCAAGACCACCAGCTCAGGGACGGCATCACCACAGTAAACTGGGTCCTCCCATATCAATCATTAACCAAAAAAACACAACAAAGCAAAACAAAACAAAACAAAAAACAAACAAAACAAAACAAAAAACAAAACCCAAAAAGCTCTACAGGCTGGCCTACAGCCCCATCTTACGGAGGCATCTTCTCATTTTCATTTAGGGTTCCCTCCTTTCCGATGACTATAGCATGGGTTGAGTTGACACAAAACCAGTTAGCACAGCTGTAAATCCTCAAAGTCCTACCCCAGTGACATGCCATGCAGAAAGACTCCACCTCCCAAAGATTCTATAACCTCTGTATACAGAGCCACCACCTGGAGAAGCCAATAGGGACCATTTGTCATTCAAATCACCAAATGTACACACAAACGTGTACCCATTCTATGTAGTCTGTTTCCAGTTTGCACCATTCCAAATGGCCCCGCCGTACCATCATTGTAACTGCCTTTCGGTGAGTACTTGTATGAGTTTCTTCTGGACACTGAGCTGGGGGTGGGATTATAAATGAAAAGAGTATAGAGTATGCTTCCTTTTTGTCAGTATAGACTACGTGTCCTTGGAGGAGATGCACTAATGGGAGATGGCATTCTGTAAATATGTTTGTTGTATTGGTTAATGACTAAAGCACTGTTGGCCAATAGGAAAGCAAGATAGGCGGGACTAGGAGACCAGGAGCAAGAGGAAGTAGTAGGGAGGAGTTCCCAGGTGGAGGACGGAGAAAGAAGAATGCCAGCCCCTCTATCCAGTAAGATAAGACCATGTGGAAATACTTATATTAATAGAAATGGGTTAATATTTAAGACAGAGCTAGCCAATAAGAAACACTAGTAGCTAGCCAACAGAATGATATCTAATACAGAGTCTTTGTGTGTTATTGGGGGCTGGCGCAGTCATGGAACCTGACCGGTGGGGGAAAACCTACACATAACAATGCACAGGTCCTTGGTTATTGTAGGGAAATCTTGAGCAGTGTCTCAGACTCAAAACCAGAAACTCACACATCAGAGCTAGTTCTCAGACTGGGTGGGCAGAACACAGGGCACAGCTGAGAAACACTCAAAATTCAGGACAATGCATGAACCTATCAAAAGCGTTGTAATGATTCAGGCCACCCAAAAGAGTTCAAGTGGTCGACCCGTTGGCCTGTCTCATTGGTCGCAATCAGATGAAGGCTTTTGGAGCTGGTTACCTTGACACACTGTAAAATATGTGTGGGTCAAGGCATTTCCAGTAATGTCCACAACCTAGTTAACACTGGAACCAACTCAGAGTGGATAACGGAAAGCTGTTATACTCGAGGGCTTTGCCTTTGCTCGGATGTCCTTCAATGCGAACACGCAGGCGGCGCTGGCAGAGGCCCCTCCCCTTAGAAGATCACCCAGCTGAGCTCACTACAGAGGACTCCCTTTTTTGCAGTGTGGGATTTCAGTGTGTGAAGTTTGATCATACAATTTCCATTTGATGACCGCATGAAATATTTTCAGTTTCTGCCTGGGAAGTGCCTGTATAATTACATGTGGGTCTTTTTAAGGAGGTGAGTTTCTGTTTGCCTAGGGATGATACCCCTGCTTGGAATTGCTGGGTTATTTTTCTGCCAGGAGCCATCGTGGCATGAGCCTTAGAGATTGCCAGACTTTTTTTTTTTTTTTTTTAAGAATAGTCCATTGAGTTCGAAGATGGCTACATTCAGTCCCAATCAATCTTCTCCCCCTCCCCAGCTTCCTGACAGGTAGAGTTTGGGGCTCACAGGAGTGCAGTTAAGTTACTTGGTAACCCCTCCTTATGCAGTTAGGGTATTTAGCACCTCCCTCGACCTCTTCCCCTGCTAACACCTTGCTCATCTCTACCTGCATTTCCTCTTAGCCAATATCCTGCTCACCTTCAACGACCTATGATTAAGAACATCCTGAGGTCCGGTTACTAGGTGATGATCTCCCTTCATCTAAATCCCCACCTTACCCCATCTGAATCTCCGCCTTACCTAGCTTCCGGTTGAGGAAAATACAGTTTGCAGCTTGAAGATAAAGCCTGACTTGCTGCCGGTTTCTCCTGTGTCCTGTCCTTCATTCCGGGTCCTCTGGGGTTCAGGCCTTCGTTGCTGCCCCGCTGGCCAGGGTCAGAAACTTCTCTGAACTGACTGCTCCATTCTCCATGCCCCTTAGAGCCTACTTTTCCAATCTCTCAGCTCCTGACCTTGTCAGTCCTTTTAGATTGAAGTCTTTCTGTAAGGTCTTGTGGTTTAATGTACAGTTGCCCAAACGGTGTTGGCTATCTTTTCTCTATTGCTATTTTCAATTCCTTTGTCAAAGTGTCTGCTAAAATCTGTGTCTTTTTCAATTGGATTGTTTTCTTTTGTGACTGTTAAGACTTCTATATTTGTCTTCTTTTAGTTATATGTTTTTCCAAAGGATTCTGTGCCTTGTGTCTTTATTTGAGGAGCAGAATTTCAATGATGTCTCCCTGTGCTCTTGATTGATCTAACTGGGAATGAAGAAATGACAGACACAGACATGTGAACACATGTATAGGAAGGATGGGATCAGGTGGTCTGGGATCTAGTATGGAACCTTGTCTGCTCAGCGCGTTTATTACATACAGTTGAACAGGGAGGCGGGGTCATTGAACACAGATGCAGGGTTATTAAACATAGCTTCAACAAGGAGGTATGCTTAACTAATCTCAGTGGGAGCAGTCTCTACAGGGGTGCACAATCAGGCTGGAAATATCTGGGAAAAAAGCTATGCTAGTCATTTTCTGCACACGCCACAGCACACAGACACAGGGACGCCTTTGCTGTCCCTCTGAGCCTCACCTGGGGAGGCTCTGATGCTCAAATGGAGCTGAGGCACTGGGATTCTTGACATGGCAATGCCTGTACCACACAATACACATTCATTCAGGCCTTCACACACTATCTACATCTTTATTTTTCTTTTAATTTTAGGACCATGCTAAGAAGTCTGCTGAGCTGGTCAGAATACTTTTATCCTGTAATTTTCCTCTAAGAGGTTTCTTAGCTTTTACTTTGATGTATTACAATAATCTGTTTTCAGTGGGTACAGTTGCTTTCAGAGTATGTTAAAGCTAAAACTTCCCCATTTAAATGTACAAATGCTCCCAAATTACTTGTTGAATAAACTACCTTCCCTTTGGTACCTTTGTAAAATCTTCCTAACTATTTTCATCTAGGCCAGAGCTGAAGATGGAATTTAGAAAAAGCTGTCCTCACAATCTGTGGTCCCTCACCACATATGTAGCAGTGTGTCCTTTTCACTGCCTGGGTGAGAAGTCTTGCAACCCTATGCCTGGGTGAGAAGCCTTATAACCCTATGCCTGGAGATGGAGAAGAGCAGAGAAACCTATCCAATCATCCCACAAGTGTGATTGAAAAGGCAGGGCAAGGTCTTCTCATGCCAGGGAATTGTAAATTAAAATGTGTTGTCTATTGAACTATTCTAACCACAAAGACAAAGATATGAAGACCATCACCTCTGTCACTGGATGCCGTGTCAGGTGCCCTTTTTTAAGTAGCACTCAGATCTCTCTATAAAGAGTAGAATTCTTGCCTTCTCCAGCTCAGCTGGTTCCTTTTCTTATGCCTGCTGCTGCAACCTCCCCTGAACATCACCCCCCACCCCCGTCCAGGGCAGAGCTGTCCCTGTCCCAGCTGTGCTCATATACAGTTGGCCTTAGAAAAGGAAGATACTTTTCCTGGTGTCCTTATCCTAAGTATGAGACTGGCACTTATTGATTTCCCATAGTACAGCTGAGAGAGATACTTAACTTTCAGGAAACCCAAACAGAACTGGAATGATACACAGGAAGGGCCCAACTTGGCCCAGGAAGTCCTAGCTTATGGATGTAACCTTCTCTGATGGGAGATGTTATTCTGTAAATATGTTTCTCATACTGGTTAATTAATAAATCTCTGCTGGCCAATAGGAAACTAGATAGGCGGGGCTAGGAGACTAGGAGGAGGAAAGAGGAAGTAGTAAGGAGGAGTCAAGATGTAGACCAAGGAGGAAGGAAGGCGCCGGCTGCGGCTCTCCAGTAAGATGAGCCACGTGGAAATACTTAGAATAGTAGAAATGGGTTAATAATTAAGACAGAGCTAGCCCATAAACAATAATGGTAACTGGCCAACAGGATTGTATCAAATACAGAGTCTCTGTGTGTTATTTGGGGCCAACACGCCAGACCGGCAGCAGGCGGGCTGGCGGAAAACATACAAGCTACACTTCTCTGTGGTTGTGGCAGCCAGATAGTCATCACATGAGCATGCCAGACTCTTCCGCATCCAAGAGTCCAAACCATATTAACAATGACCTGAGAACCAAACCATTTTCCATTTTCCTCTGTGGAAATCTGTGTTGTCCACATCCTTTTCAGAATGTCTGGCTGGGAACATCCACTCCTGTTCAGATAAGCTATTCATTTTGTCGATGGACTTAAAATATGACCAAGCATTATATAAATCTCTAAAAACATCTAGTATTTATTCTATTCTCCTTCTGCAGTTAAAATATTTATAGAGTATTTGCTGACTTAAAGTTAGATTAGTTGAGTCTGAGATATGTAGGTGATGAACAATAGATACCTACTGATGAGGGACGTCCTTCTCTCTATGTGTTTCTCTTATTGGTGGATGAATAAAACACTAACTGGCCAGTAGAGGCAGGAAGATGGGCAGGGCTAGGAGACAAGAAGAATGTTGAAAAAAAGAAGGCATGAAGAGAGGTCATGTAGAGACCAGGAAGATAGGACACGTCAGGCATTCTCTGGTAAGATAAGACCATGTAGAAATACATAGATTAATGGTTATGTGTTAATAATTAGGACAGAGCTAGCCAATAAGAAGCCCTAGCTTCACCCAACAGTTTTATAATTAATATAGTGTTTGCGTGTTTATTTGGGACAAAGTGGCTGAGTCACCAGGAAGGACAGAAGCCTCCATCTTCAACCTACTTCAAAAAAAGAATTTGCCATTTCATAGAGTATCGCTGTTGATGATACATGCAGCGTTTCACACCTCCCTCTCCCACCAAGCTGAGAAGGTCCAGTTCTACCCCTAGTGCCTCCCACTTAGACCTTTGAAGCAGTAAAAGTCATGGATTGACCGAGGGAGTATTTCTTCATCACAAACGGTGCAAATTCCATCCCACCATCCCTTTTCCATTGGTTCTCTTCTTTCACATTGGGAATTGTGCTATTTAAGGGAGAAGCTTAGGTCTTGATTTGTCTAGCATAACTCGTGGTTAGGAAATGGGTACCACATTACGAAGTTCCTAGTTTAGATTTTTTGTTGCTTTTGTACACTTAGCTAATGAAGCAACCGCTATCCCCGCAGCATTTTTGTGTACTCTTTGTTCCTATTGCTCTTCCTTCAAGAGGCCATCCCCTGCCCTCCCCCTGCTGGGTCCCCTCCCCCTCCAGAGACTCCACTGTGTTTTCATGCCTCTGTATTCTGTAACCCTCTTGTCTGCACTTCCCCACCCCAGGACATCTCCTTCTCTCTTCATGGTTGTCTTACTATTTAAGAACCTTCTTGGTTTTGATTGCCATGGGTCCTGGTTCTTCTAATTCCTAGGAAAACTATCCAAATAGTTTTAAATATACAGTGACTGTTGGCAAGTTATTTAGCCAGTGAGTTTTATGTGGCTTGGTTGAGAGATTTCAATATTCTAATGTTTGCCGAGTTCCTACAAGCACCACATTGGATGATGGTGGCAGAGGAGGCTGCCCAACTATATGAAATGGGGCATTGGAGGGTGCAACTGATTGACAAGCATTTAAAAGAATGGTAACTAGTCATTAGCAGGATATGATTTACTATTACCATGTAATTACAATAGTAAAGTAACTTCCCTGTTGAGTTACCCACTACCATCGTTTCTATCTGGACATATCACTAAGTACATATGACAAAAATGCCATAAAGCATGGCCATACACGGTTATTTTGGAGATTGGATAAGAAATAATCTGAGCCTTAGTTCTGAGTTGTTTGTGAGAGAATGAAGTCCTCCCTTTTTTCGTGAGGACGGATCATAGCTTTGGTTCCTTCAAAACTACTCCCTCATGGAGTAGTTCAACTTTCAAAATTCAGATCAGTTTTAACCCCCTTCTGCCCCCTTCCTTTCCCTCTTCTCCTCATTGTCCTCCTCCTCCCCTACCTCCATTCCTCTGCTAGAGAGATGACTCAATGATGACTGGGCAGTTAAGATCACTTGGACTTGGGTTTGGTTCCTCGCATCCAAGGGGCAACTAACGACAGTCTGCAGCTCCAATCTGAGAGAATCTGATGCCCTCTTCTGGTTCCTGCAGGCACTGCACACACATGGTACATAAACATATGTGAAGGTTTAACACTTGTATAATAAAACTGTCTATTTAAAAGTTTATGCTCTCTGTCTGTCTCTGTCTCTTTTTATTTCTCTTCTCTTTCTATGATGGTCAGAGTGATGATGATGAACTCACTCAAGCCCCAGAATCCCAGGGGTTGTAGGCATGCACCATTGTACCTTGCTCTTAATAAGCCCTATTTTGGAAAAAAAAAAGTCTAATGCCAATCACTGCAGTGTTCTGAATTTTTCTTCAAAGGAGTTACTGTTCACCTTCAGCATTCTATTGAGAACAGAAGATGTTTTGAACCTCCAAAAGAAAAAAAAATAACTCAATTACTTCAAAAAGAAGTGTTCACTATTGAGCAATTAAAGTATTTGCTGAAGGAAAGTTTGTCTTCCCTTCTGCATGAGAAGCAGAGGTATAATTAGCTCCAAGAGGGAGCAATACAGTTGTCACTCAGAGAGCCCTCACATTGTCTTTTATTAGATTAAACACTCTCTGTGTCCTTGTTTTCTACCCAGTAGATAGAGCAGATTCAAATAGACCTTGATTCTTGTCTTTTATTTTCTTTTTCTGCAGTTCCCTGGATCCAGCCTGGCTTTAAATGATGGTTGGTATTATTAATGGCCTTTCTCATTTGAAAATAAAGTTAAACTTTCCCCATCTGACATATTGGGAAGACCACTGCATATGCATGAATTATGCAACAGTGCTAAAAACTTCGGCTGGCCAATCCTTTGTTTGTGTGCAATCAATTGCGTAAAAAGTAAAATCCTTGATATTAACGGAAAATCAAAAGAGATTTACTTATTTTATTTTGCTACAGTAGTGTCTTCCCTCTTGGCACCCAAGAGCTGGTGTTACTCTGGCATGGTGCGAAGGCACCGTTGTGTTTCTAAACTAAGCAGCCATCTCGTGGTTCATGGAAAGGTGCAGGTTCGAGACATTTTTCTTTTTGATAATAAAGTAAAAATGGCTCGAGACCTCCACGCAGGAAATGGGAATGGGTCTTTTGAGGGCACACCCTCTCTGATAATCCGATCCATGTTGCCCAAGGTCATCATTATTATTTTTTATGTGGTGCTAAGGATGGATTCTAGACGCTAGCACCGAGCTAGTCTACATCTTCAGACACTGTGCTTAGATTCTGACACCCAGCTCCAGAGAAGTTTTTGCTGACAGTTGTCTATTTCTGTAGCTGAAATCCCTTGAAAGCAAAGGCAAATCTCCAGACATGGCACTAATCTGACCCTTAGTGATCACTTTGAAGCCATTCATACATCTTCATAGATGCAGCAAGGAGGGGCTCATACTGTCTTCTCCTGCAGACAAATGGTCGACCCCTGAGATTTACATCACCAGCCACAGCACTACAGGGATGAGAATCCAACTGCTTTCTCTGTTGTCAGCTAATCACAAATATTTACTGCAGAAGACAGATAAAATTTGCCACTACTCTTGTTTGTTTTGATTTCAAAATATGTTTAATCTATAGAGAAAAACCTTTATTTTCATTTACAGAATAACATAGAAGGGATATTACATTTTGGATCACAATTTATTTCTACAGTTGGTAAGGATTATTTGATGGGCCAGAGTATTTTATAAGCACACATACACACACAAAAAGAGCAAGACCATAAAGGAGCAAAAGCTAAACTTTGAGAATTGTATTTTTTACTTTTAGTAAATATATAAGCAGCAATGATGAAATAAATTGTGCTTTTGATCATTTATTTATATTCATTTACTTTAAAATTACTTTAAAAAGTAGGAGATATAGAGCCCTTCATCCAGGAAACACCATCCTCTGAGCCAGACCTCCATGTGTGCTTACATATTATATAACAACTGTCTTGGTATGATGGTTCCTTTGTCAACTTGGCACAACCCAGGATCACCTAGAAAGAGAGTCTTCAATGAGAGATTGTCTGCAGGTGTGTGTATAGGAGAGTGTATTGATTGCTGTAATTAAAGTGGGAAGACCCAGCTTGAACATGAGTGGTACCACCATTCATGGTTTGGAGCACTGGACTACATTCCAGACAAGAAAGAACTCTGGGTTCTTTCCAGACATTTAGGCACCGATTTCTTTCTTTGTCCTCTTCGGTGTGATGGGGCTAGCTTCTCATTCCCGCCTTAACTCACCTGCAATAGTGGATTTTTAACCCGGATTCTTAGGACATGTTGGTTCTTTCTCCCTACGTTGTGATTGGTAGGGATGTGTCATCACAGTGACAGAAACAAAATGAGGAAGTTGGGTAAAGGGGAAACATGGCAATTCTTATTTTCTGTTTTCAGTGCATTGGGGATGGTTGTGAAAACGTTAATAGCAACTTAGTCTTATAGACAGAGCCGCAGACAGGGCAGAAGCCTGGAAAACACTGTTCAGAATGGCAGACTGAATTTTAGGCCATGTGGCATTTCAGCAAGCAGGTCGCATCTGCAGTTTTCTGCTGCAATATGTTTTTCTTTTTAATGAATTGCTTCCATTTTCTTTTTTGCTCCATCCAGATCAATTGATCTGCAAGAATGCGTTTGACATGTTTTTCTGTGTAACAAATTGTCACGAGCTTGGCAGGCTTAGATGGCGCACACACATTATTTCATGGTTTCAGGGGATCAGAAGCAAAGATGTGGCTTACCTGTACTCACTGTTCAGCCTCTCTCAAAGCTGCTGTAGCCAATCTCTCCTCTGAAAGCTCTGCTAGATAAGGGTGTGTTTTCACGCTTATGTGTCAGGTTTCAGGGAGTGTGTGTGTGTGTGTGTGTGTGTGTGTGTGTGTGTGTGTATCAGGCTGAAGGTCTCAGTTCTTAGATGGCTGTTGGGTACTTGCTTCACCGAAATATGCAAGTCAAAAAGAAATCATTGGATATTGTTAGCAAGATGGAAGTCCTTGGAGAAGCAATTTCCTCTAAACTAAAATATGCTATCCTTTGGGGGATCTTGGGAATTCCCCCAACCCTCCCAGATTCACAAACTCCTCACTCCCCAAAGCAACATGAGCAGTAAAGACAAGAAGCCATGCTCCGTCCTGTTAAGCTGCCCACACGTGGTGCAGTCAACAGCATGAGATGCAGAATGCCCAAGTCATTTCCCGGGATGGTTCAGTGATGCACCCGCCTTGAGCTGCCGAGCTGCCCCTGCTCCTTTAAATGATTCCAACACACTTCCTGGTTCACTAAATTGAACTTGGATGGCATTCCTACTTTGTTCCATTGCTTGTTCCCCATGCAGACAGAGCAGGCATCTCTTAGCTTTCCCCCAGAAAGTGTTAACAAAGTCACAATCCCAGGCAACCCTTACCACAGGCAGAGAGCGCCCTTCCGTGCTCTCCAATCTGCTTGTCAGAAGGGTTTGCTTCTGGGACAGACACAGCACTGCAGCAAGTGACAAACTGCCTCCTACAGGCAGTAAGTTAGTAGGGGAAAAAATGGATGCACTCTTACAGGGGGATCTAAGACCTGTGAAGACAAAATGTAAAGTTATAGTATAGAAGTGTAATTTTAAAGCCTTAGGCATTATTCTTTTGGGTTTTGTTTTGTTTTGTTTGTTTGTTTGTTTGAAGTTAAAATGTGAGCAGTAGTGAGTGCCTGGCAGTGGGAACGTGGGAAAGAGGGGGCGGGGATAAAACAAAGTTCCTGGGATGAGAACTGGCTTCCAGTGCTTTGTGACTAGCAGAGGGCCTTGTGGGTAGACGTGTGAGGTTGAGTGAGGATGGGCTGGAAGTACAAGGCTGTGCAAAGCTCAAGGTCACTAGACCCCAGAGACACCAAGAGAAGCCTAAATTTATCCCAAGCGGATTCCAGATCTGTTGTAATATTCTTTACCAGGGAGCATTTAGGTAAAGTAATTAGGGCAATTACAGTTACTCTTATAAAAAATTCAAAGATGTAAGGTAGCACTACAGGCAAACAAGACCATTTCCTATTAACGTGAAACTCTGAACATTTATTGCTCATCAGGAGTTCCACCAGATACATGGCCTTCTTTTATCTGTGAGCAAACGGCCTGCATGCTACAAGCCAGAGAGGGACTCCTACACAGGAAGGCTTCGGGAGGGTTACATTCCTCATCTGCAAATATCACAAACTTTCTATTCCACTGCCTGAAACTGAGCCACACACCTAGTTAACCACAGGGCCATTCTAAATTTAATCTAGGCTGGGAAATAAGAAGCAAAGGAATTTGCTGAACAATTATTTCTTCTCTTGTAAGAGCATAGAATATCTTCACAGCCTCAGTAACCACATGGCCAGAAGAGCACAGAAGGTAAAAATAGAAGCTGTAAGTCCAGACTAATAAGGAGATGGTCCAAGCAGGACAAGCTGACTCCTGGATTATACAGACAGATGTGGACACCGTGAGGGATGGTTAAACTTGGGATTTACTTCAAAAGTAGAATTGTGAGGGGTTGCTGTGGATTCTACCTTGGAAGAGGAGAAAATAGAGAGATCAAAGGTGTACCTCAATTTTTGGTTTGGAAAGAAATCGATAGAGGAGATAGTAGCAGTCTTGAGAGGAAAAACACGTGCGAAGGGGAAGGTTTGTGGTACAGGTGCAAGAAACAAAGATTCTCCTTAAATTTCTTAAGAGGCAGTTAGATGTCCTTACTGAAATAGCCGTAGAAATGAGGCTGGAGTTCAGAGATCTGCTGGCAATTCCCGTTGGTGACCAACACACAGTGCATACCGAGTTATGGGACTGGGTGTGATCAGGTGGACAGACAGTGAACATTTCACGATTACAGGCCCAGGGCACGTCAGCACAAAGGGAAAGTAGATACCCAGTGAGTGGGCAAGAAGGAATGTGGTGTGATGTCGTTGAAGCCAAATCATTCAAAAAAAAATATATGCCCACTGTGCCGAATGTAAATGAATTGGGAGGACCAGAAAAGTCAAGGCAGACATTGTCTTTGCACCTGTCAAGTCAACGTGAAGCAGTTAAGACTATGGATAAGGAAACTTCACTGTAGCGTTGGAATCAACATTTTCAAGAGGAACGTGGAGGCACGGTATTTCAGATAGGGCGCAGACAGCTGTTTCTGCAATTGCTGCTGTACAAGGGGCCGTTGGTTTAAAGCCTGGAGATGAAAGGGAGTCTTTTCAAAAACATAAAATATAATGTGTTTGTGTCTTATTAGAAATGGTCCATAAAGAGGGAGGGCGAGGGGAGTGATGTGGGGCAGGGGAGTGATGCGGGATGGAGAGACAATGAGTGGCCGGTGCGGGAAATGGAGCTAGTGCATTATTTTGGAGAACTGGCCTTAGGAAGGAGGATAGACAGGTAGTAATTAAAATAGAAGGGAGCACAGTCAATGAACGCAAACTCCTGTGGTCCAGAATGTGACGTATCTCTACGATAGTAACATTTTTTATTTATCTAGATTGCTCTCACTATGTTGTTCGGGGTGTTCTTAGAACTCTGGGTCAAGGCACTAAAGCACCCCAAGTTATAATCGCTTCTTTTTAATGGAGAAAAACTTAATTTTATAAGCTTTCTAAAACATATGCATATATGGAAGGAATTTAAATGACATCTCTATATAATGGGGGAGATGGTGCCCAGACTAAACACCTTATGCTGTCAAGTATACCACACCTAGTGTCAGGAATAGGTTACATCTTGTTGAGAAATTGGCTAATAATTGTCCCATGGAATGCCTCAAACCCCACAGGCTATTTCTAAGGCTGTTGGTTGTTCTTCATCACCTGATGGTAAGTCCCCATCTCTGAAGACATTTACTTATGTTATCAAGCATGGAGGAGGTGATCTTGTGCCCAGTCAGAAGCTTTATCCATACTGACTAGCAGGCATGGTGCTGGAAGCTGCTCTGTCTACTTCTGGAGAGAAAAAGCAATGGCCGACATCATCTAACTACGAAGCCTGTGACCTACAACACCACCCTGCTGGCAAGATAGACTGTTGTAATAGTGGCACAAACATAGTGGGGGTAGCCAATCGCTTCTTTAAATAAATGGGTTTAAGGCCCAGTCCGTGAGATGGACCCCATACCCGACACTACTGAAGAGACTAAGAACCTGAGCTTAGAAAGGTCATGGACCCTAGGAGAAAGCCTACTACTATGATTCTGCTAAAGGGCTGTAGCAATAAAACAAATCTTAAACACGTATCACTATGCCACAGATCGGTGTTTCAAATGACCCTCAATGGAGGAGTTTTCTCTGCAATAGATGGGAAGTAACACAGAAACCCACAGCTGGACATTGTGCCATGAGGGAGAAATCTTGGAAGACTAAGGCCCGAATGGAATGTCTCCCTTCAAGGCTCGGGAATCTATGCTGAGGAGGAGACAGACAGATTGTAAGATCCAGAGATGATGGATGACTCCAAGAAACACTGTCCTCCAGCTACAAGGGGACCAATGCACATACGACTCACAATGACCATGGCAGCAGGCACAGTGTCTGCACAGGCTCAAGCCACGTGGGGTCCCAGAACAGAGAACGGGAAATGCACTCTGGATGGTGCCCCTAGCCAAGATGCTGCTTGCAACCGAAACCCACTGGCAAAGGGAAAGAAAATAAATTTTCTGCAGTGGAGTGTCAGCGGGCATGAATTATCTCCTGTCAAGGCAGGGGGGGACCTGGGGCTGAAAAGAATGAGGCAGGTTGTAGTCTAACACTGCAGAGAACGTCGTTTTCGGTGCATTTTTATACATGAATGCAACAAAGGAAGCAACGACCCAAGGGAAGTTGTTCTAGTTCAGAAAGCATGTGAGTAAGAGCTAACTGAGCACAATAAATATCAACAGAGCAGCCCTTCCCAGAATGCACTAACTAACTGGACACAGCAGTGTGGTGTGAGCTGCAGATCATCTCAGGGGACACGAAAACAAGGCAGAAGGCTGTGTCCAGATCGAGGGCAGATCGAGAGCACACCATCAGTCTTTGTTCTGTGCTCTGTCCCTTCCTCCAGAGGAGGCCCCATGCTCAGAGGGGTTAGCCAACATAAACTCTCAGAGAGAGGGGAGAGGGAGGGAGGGAGGGAGGGGGGAGAGAGAGAGGCAGAGACAGACAGAGAGAGAGAGAGGGGAAGGAGGGAAGGAGGCTGGGTAGGGTCGTGAGGAGGATCTGGGAGAAGGTGGGGGAGGAGGGAAGCATGATCAAAATGTATTGTATGAAAGAAGTAAAAAGGGAGACAGACAATGGACTTCTAAAGGCCCCTTGGGATTAAAGACTTTATTATGAGATTTACCTCATTTTTAACGTCACTTTTATTATCCAATAATCCAACAAGGACTTACTGAAGGGAAATTTTATGAAAATACAGTTTCTGCCTTCGAAGGACTTACAATACCATGCGAGGATGTGAGGTGTTACGTGGTCTTTAGGACAGTTCCAGTTCACGCAACTGCAGAAAAACAGATCTGTGCCAATTTGGGGGCTAGGTGAGGAAAAGTGTCTTTGTCTTGTTTGTTTGTTTGCTTGTTTGCTTTTGAGTTGTTTGCTGGAATGATAAGAGTTGGCAGGGAAAGATTTCAGTAGGCAAGAGAACCTATATCCCCCAAATAAATTACTTAGCGTTGAGCATTATTGCCTCCCAGCCCACTTTACTCCCGTTCACTCCATCGGGCTCTATTGAGATGACTTTCATTTAAGCCAACATGTTCAAACACAATAGACACTGTAGCTTTCATCTTCATCCCAGCAGGTGACAGGGCTCAGTGATTTCTTCCTGTGGCGCCCTGTTCCCTCAGGTCATGTGAATCTATTCTGGGATGCCTCCATTCCATTCTCCGCCTTGCATCTAGATTGGCCTCACGATAAAGGAACCAGCCCAGTCTTCCACAGGGGGGGGGGGCGACATTTCTTTATCTGATATCTATTAGATAATGACTGTCGTTCCTTCAATATACGCCCCTTACAGAGTCGTGGGATGCCCCTGTGCTCTTCTCCGCTCTTGTTACAGGCTCCCTGTTTGTCTTCCTATACATTGCCTCCTGCCCCTAGTCTGTATCCTGAGAGATCCTCACACAAACATACCCACAGCTGCCTCAGCCCACCTCTTCTTATAATTTTCCTACTTTCACTTTTTCAGGGTTGGGAAGGACTGCTCATTGTTTTCAGATTAAAGCGTAATTTCTTCAGAGACTTTCTCCTTGCATTCCCACTGTAGTTTATATTTGCATTTTATTTTACTCTCTTGGATTGATAGTCTTTGCAATCACTAATGAGATCGTTTTATTAATTGCGTTTCTTACTATCAAGAATCTAGGCCACTGTGATTTTGAACACTGTTTAATCTCCAACATTTAATCAAGTTTATGTATCAGAGCAGAAACTCAACAAAGTTGGCCACCTGTTCACTCATGCTATTTTTAAATGCAGCCAATCTTGTAGTGAGATATCCATCCCGCCAGCGCCTGTTGCACTGACCACACCCATTGGAGTGTGGGACAGATGTGGACATGACCTGTGGGGTCTAGGTCTGGGGTTCCCCGGAGCCCAGCTCGCTCTCTTACTTCCTGGTAGGAGACAGACAGCATTGGGGTCATCCATGGAGCGGGAACCCGTGGTGGTCATCTGTTTCTGGTGTAAGTGATTTCTCCTGGAACAAACACCAATCAGCCTGTATTATGCCCCAGAATCTTATTTCCCATGCAATATGATCTTAGGTCACAACTCTCACATTCTACTCTCCTGTTATCGCCCATCAGACACTAGCCAAATATGCCCTTGGGCGTTGGGACCGACTCTGAATTTCTGTGGTGACTTTAAGCACGAGCTTACACTTACCCTCTTGAGTTTGTGTTTCTAATCAGAGAGAGAGAGAGAGAGAGAGAGAGAGAGAGAGAGAGAGAGAGAGAGAGAGAGAGGATCAGTCCCCAAGGGGAAAGGATGGCTGCTGACGGGAGTCCACGCCTCTATGGCTGTGCGCAATTCCCACGCCCTTATCCTAAGGCCTGGCCGCTGCTCTCTCCCGACCGCTAGTGGCCCAGTCCTTCTTTTTCCATGTTCTTCACAGACAGAGCTTACTGTCAATAGTAAATTCGAGCTGTGATACAAATCTAGCCAGTATGGATTTACTCTTGATGGGGGGGATATCCTTCTGCATATATGTTTCTTATTGGTTGATGAATACAACACTGATTGTCCAGTAGCCAGGCAGGAAGTATTGACAGGGCTGTGAGAAAGAATCCATATAGAGACTTGGAAGACGGGACATCTCTGGTAAGATAAGGCCACTAAGAAATACATAGATTCGTAGTTATGGATTAATAATTAAGAGAGAGCTAGCCAGTAAGAAGCCCTAGCCATCGGCCAACAGTTTATAAATTAATATAAGTCTTTGTGTGTTTACTTGGGGTTAATCGGCTGCAGGACCAGGCTGGTAAGAAACTCCAGTTACATATTCTCTCTTAGAGTTTCCATGTACATGTATTGTCAAGCTCTGGGAATTTAGGCAGACACAAGAAAAATTAAATGATCAATAAAATGAGTGTGACACGGCAGCAATACACCACACATACACACACACACACACACACACACACACACACACACACACACACCTCCATATGCACACACGGTATCTTCATAACATTGCTATTTATTCAAATTGTCTTAAAGATGTGTTTCTACAGTTCACATTACTCTCCTTTGATAGAGATTCTGTTCGAGGTTGTCATGTGATGTCTAAACACAGGTTTCTCTGTCCTGCCCTGCCCTGCAGCCTCTTATAAATAATCAGAGACTTAATATTGATTACAGAATATATGCCCTATAGTTTAGGCTTATTATTAACTTGCTCTTAGATTTAAATTAACCCATTTCTACTTAATCTATGTCTTGTCATGTCCACTGGCATCATGCTTCTTGAGCTGCTGGCTTGCATCTGTCCAACTCCTAGGCCCCTCTTCCTCAGTTTGATTGTCGTCCCCAACCATATCCTGCCTTGCCATGGGACAAAACAGCTTTATTGTCAACCAACGAGAGCAATACACTCTCACAGCATACAAAAGGGCCATCCCACCATAGTGATGAATCCTTAGTACTTAGGAAAGAGGAGGTGCTCCTTGGGCATTTGTTGATTGGATAAAAGATAGACTGGGCCACAGCATCTGTGATGAAAGCCACAGCATCTGTGATAAAGTGTGTAAGGACTGTCAAACCTTAAAGACTATCGAAAGTTCTATTACTAATGTGTTTATTATCTATCAGTTTTTAATTACAAGTTTAATCTTCATTTCTGCTCTGGGCCCTTTGCTCATTTCATTTCATGAGCTTGTATGGGCAGGAATAACATTACAGGATGAAGAGAGTTTCCTTCCTGATCCCAATCCTGGCCGGTCACTGGGACGGTTCCTGCAGGGTGTCCAGGTGCTGTTAATGCACCCTGCTCTCAGCTGTGGGCTGCTTATACCTGGCTGTTCAAACTCGATTCCTCTATCCACTTTTCCTGTGTTCTTCAGAATGATTAGGCTTTTGGCAGAAGAGGAGGCAGACAGACGGTAAGAACCAGAGGACCCACCTGTCTTCCGGTATTTTTATTTGCCAGTCATTACTGACTCCACCACAGCCATCTATTCTTTTAATTTTAAAATTCCCTCTTTCAACTTGTTACGAGAGCATGCTCTCTTAGTCAGATCTTTTGAAAAGTTACTTTTATTACCATTGCGTGTGCACATGTGAGAGGTTTGTGTGTGCCTGGGGGAGGGGATATGTGAGAGGTTTGTGTGTGACTGGGGGAGGGGGACAAAGCCCTGCTCTTGGCTTTCTCCTTGCACTGTTACTTGGCTTCCAAAGATCCAACTCAGGGTGCCACTGGGCTTGCACCTGCACCCAGGGAGCCATCTCACTGGCCGTTAATTGGATCCGAGTTTATAGGATCCCACTTTACAGATGAAATTTATGCCAAGAAGCATGATGAATTTGTGATGGTTCTTGCAAAAGAGAAAGAGAGAAGGGAGAGCGGGAGCTGTGTGATTCCGGAGCCTATGTGCCTGACGGCCAACCTCAGCTGCCTCCTACACGTGACTATGGTGAATATATTGTGCCCCATAAAGTTGCCAGTGCTGCTGTGTGAAGTGACATTTACATCTGCCCCGCTCTTGGGGGAGGCACACAAATCAGTGTATATATATATGCTGCAGCTCCGACTCGAGAGCCCCCGCCACATCTCACACTCTGTTCTGCTCACTCAGCGTTCTCTCTATAGTTTCAGCGCAATTATTGTCCTCTCTCCTCAGACACAAAAATCCTCTAGTCGTACCGTTTTTCTCCACCTAAGTGTTCCCTTCCTTTCCACAAGAATTTATACTATGGAAAACATTCCTGAGCACACATTACCCAGTTAGGTACATTGCGCGTAGCAGCCTTTTGACTGTTTCTTCAGTCCATACTTAAGCACCTGGTCAGGTTGCCCTCTGTTTGCTTTAACGTGTCTGCAGACTCTGTGTGCATCGTGCCCTTGGCGGCCAGAAGAGGGCAGCAGATCCCCTGGAATGGAGCTTCAGCCAGCACTGAGCCACCACACGGGTACTGGGAATTGAACCTGGGTCCTCTGGAAGATCAACAAGTGCTCTTAACCACTGAGCCATCTCTTCAGCCCCCAGATTGTGTTAAAAATCTTAGAAAAAGTATAATGTGTAGGTGCGACTTTCTAATGTTAACAGTTTGAAAGCTGAATATTTAAAAGAATAGGAATGAAGAGAGGGATTAATTAGAGTTGATGCTTTTAGATCTGGGGGAAAGGGATGAGAGAAGACAAGCCTCTGTGTTAGGAGAACCACGTTTACTTTCTTTAAAACTCTGTAGAAAAAATAAAATAGTAATTTAGTTAGTGCTCTGTCTGTCTGTCTGTCTGTCCGTGTCCTCTTCCCTCTCCCTCTTTGTGCACCTCACATGCACACACACACACACACACACACAGAGAGAGAGAGAGAGAGAGAGAGAGAGAGAGAGAGAGAGAGAGAGAGAGAGAGAGAGAGAGAGAGAGAGAGAGAGAGAGAGAGAGAGAGAGAGTTTTAGTTCTATAATCTGGAGCTTGGCATACCTACTTCAAAATGCACAGTTTTTTTCTTTTGTACTTTGAATCCACCCCCCCCCCTTTTTTTTTGCATGCTGAACTTTGCATGAAAGCAAGCTTAGGAATGAGGATGAGAGCGAATGAGGATGAGAGCTGTGTTCCCACCTGATAGCCAGGCAAATGCTGCGTTGGCTTCTGTGGAGTTTGGCTGTGTTGCCTTCTATTGTTTCAAACATCACATGTCCACTGCAAAGCCCGAGCTTCCTCAAAAGGACTTAATTGGTTTTTAAAATGATTGCCCCCTTTCCCAGGAGCGCTGTGCCCATACCTCCCCCTTTCTCCCAGAAGGAAGGGATGGAAGTCGGCTCTTAAGATATTTCAGACAGCTCTCGGCGTGGACCCCGTGGGGCCTTCTTCCTCCTCTTTTCGTTCCTCTCCAGAAAGAGTCCACAGAGACATTCTAGAAAATGCGCGCGAAGGAGACCCGAGTTCCTGTGGAGAGCTACATGCACTGTCAGGAACATGGTTCCGAGGACAGCAGGCCATGTTGTTGGTGCTCAGTTCAAACCCGTTACCTTTTCACTCTGTGTGCTTGCGTGTATCCCAGACATGCTTCCATATGTGTGCGGGGCTGTGCGGTCTGTGTTAGACGGTGCTTCGGAAAACAGGAAACGGCCGTTGGTGGCGCTGCTTCCATCATGGTCACCTATATTTTGATTTCTTGCATAACTATGCCCAAAGGATATTAATTTTATCCATTTTCCCATGAATAAACCCGTGTTAGAAATGTGAGTAATTTTTCCATTTTGTCCTCTTTCAGTTAATTTTAACTTCATTATTAAGATGAATTGTAATGATGTTAAAACCCCAGAGGCAAACTGGGTTCATTTAATTTCTTCTGGTAAGAGAGAGAGAGAGAGAGAGAGAGAGAGAGAGAGAGAGAGAGAGAGAGAGAGAGAGAGAGAGAGAGAGAGAGAGAGAGAGAGAGAAAGAAAGAAAAAGCAGTTCCACTGTTCTGTGAAATGTGCCCTGTGCTCCGTGCTTACATTTTTAATGTGCCTTTCAAAATAGAATTGATTTGGTTCTTTCTTTGAAAATATAAAACAGTAAATATTTTATAAGGAAAAGAGTTTTCTTCTTTTGGGGGATATGAGTAACCGAAACAGTAACAGTGGCCTCGCCATGGTAAGCGCAAGGCCTTGATAGCAGAGCCGGGCAGCTCTAGGCTAGATGGAGTCCCGTACAAAGTCCCTTCCAGCTGGTGTGGGCTCTGCAGGGACAGGGACTTGGTTCTACACCAAGTCAGCCTCGGCCCCCAAACAGGAGACTGTCACAAGGCACACTTGTCATTTTCTCTAAGAAAAACATACACGGGCTGTGCAGGCTCATGATTCCTGGTGGAACCCCCAGGAAGGAGCCAGAAAACCTGCAACAAACTTTCTTCAGTCACATGGCTTCCGGGGTGTGAAGCTCATTCCACAGAAAGAAAGTAGCCTCTTTTTTGTCTTTCGCTTCTTTTGTTTGTTTGTTGCAGGCTTCCTGTCCAGGCCTGGAGACCGGTGGGCTGGTGTTAGCCTGGTGCTAGCCCCTGAGCTCCCAGAACCCTACTTTTACATCATTCATTCTTGTCACCAGCACTAGCCAAGCACTTTGTATTCGGATTGTGCTGTAGGAGATCCGAAGATGAAGTAAACACAGGTTCACCCTCAGGGAACTTGGAGTCTAATGGGAAAGTTGCCATTTCACGTTAATACGGACGGAAAAGGAAACAGTGCTTTGTGCAAAGGCTGGGAAGACTTAAAGACCCCCTTCACTGGGAACGGGAGGGGCAGTCTGGGGGCGCACTTTGCACCGGGAAGCTGGTTTTCCGGGAGCTTCTTCTGTCCCGAGAGGTAGCGAGCATGGCTTCTGGCTGCCTCTTCTGTAGTGTCTTCTGTGAACCAAAGCCCCTTGCCGCCTGGCTGGGAGTAGCCTGAAGCATCCCTCGACAGCCTAAGCATTAGCAAATTGCTCTTGCTAGATCAGTGGGCACACTTTGAAGTCTAATAAGAATTTTAAAAAAATAATAAAACCTGTTCAAAGCTGAGATAATTTTAGTCCTACAGAGAGATCGATTTCTTTTTATGAGACTG
The DNA here is from genome assembly GCA_030556225.1 of Cricetiscus sungorus. Lineage (NCBI taxonomy): Eukaryota > Metazoa > Chordata > Mammalia > Rodentia > Cricetidae > Cricetiscus > Cricetiscus sungorus. The sequence continues at coordinate 6,898,471 of JANBXA010000328.1, read as the reverse complement.
AATTTCTTTAGAGTCCCTTAAATTCCAGCAACAGGTTTGATGCTCACCATTGCAAAAGGGTGGTTTTTTGTTTTTGTTTTTCTGGGTTTTGTTGGTTTTTTGTTTGTTTGTTTTTTGGGGTTTTTGGTTTTTTAAAAGACTACTCATTGCCTTTCACCATTTTGCTGAGTTGGAAATGCACTCAGAGTTTCTGAGTGAGCACACAGCACAACGGCACTGGCTTTGGTTAGTTAAAGAATGTTACTCAGGTTTTTAAAATAATAAACATGGATGACTACTCTTATTCCTCACTCCCATGGTTAGGAACTGAGCAGAAACTGTTCTCTTCCTACTCCGTTTATTGTCATTTAGTAGCAGATGGAGTCATGAGAGCAGACAAGAGGGTCAGCCTCCATGCAATTGCACAGGGTGTGGAGAAATTGGGCCTCTTGCACACTGTTGGTGGGAAGGTGCAGTGGGCAGATGCTATATAAAACCGTGGAGACACTTCTTAAACAAGCAAACAAACAAACAAAACAAAACAAATAAACCAGAACTGTTATGTTGTTTAGTAGTCCCAACTGTAAGCATTTCATTCAGAAATATTGAAATCGGTATCCCACACAGATATCAATGCACCTGTGTCCATTGAAGCCCCCCCCCCCTCACAATTGCCAAGGTTTAGTTCTTACAGACAAATGGGCATGGGGCCTGTGGCATTCACATAGTCTGCAATACTGTTATAATTTAAGAGGGAAGTTTTGCAGTCTGTGGCAAGGTAGATAAGCCTTGAGGACCGACCGTCTTGCTAGGTGAAGTGTGCTAGCGACAGTAGTGCATGCACTGTGTGACCCTATGTAGAAAAGGCATCAGAACAATCAACTTCAAAGCTTTCCCCAAGTAGAATATGGTTGCTAAGGGCTACAAGAGAGAGCAATGAGGTTACTAATCAGTGAGCATTGTTAGGTGACAAGATCAATGAGCTCTGAAGAGATACAGTTACCAGAATCCCATTGTAGATTTACATCTCTGTTAATAACTCTCAAGGCAGAAATAGCCACAATACAGCAAACACGTGTGTGCATGAACTTGTTCCTCCTGGGGTGCGAGGCTCAGATCTGCTGAGGGGTTTGCCTTTGAGGTGGGGGCTGCAGGCTGTTTGAACGTGCAGCAAGCACAAGCTGCAGACGGGCTTTGCAGGCACACGGACAGCCCTTCCTTCACCCCTTTATTTGTCTTCCTTGCACAGATTTTATCCCACGAACACTGACCATCTGTCTCTTCCCCATCTAATGAAACAATGTTACAGTTTGGGAGGATGAGTTGTGATAAGTATCAAGTGCTTTCATGGCTTCCCCGGGTAACTAGCACCAGAAGAGCAGCTCAGAAGAGACCGTTTCTAGAGCTCAGGTGAGTTTATCATGGTCAGCATCCAGGCTGTCCAGGCTGCAACAATGTTCTGATGAAAAATGCTCCAGAAGAGAGGGGAAAAAACAAACAGACGTTTGCTCGTCTTTGAATATTTGAGAACTTAAAATCTTTATCTTTCAAGCGACTAAACCCTTCCTAATAAGCTTTGTGGGAGTATCTCCAGGCAGAAGGAAATGAAGCAGACACATTAAAGTCATTATTTCTGAAATGCATTTGTTCAAATAAGCTGTCAGGTCAGAGAAATGCAGCACTGCGTGACAGGCGGCGCTCTAGCTCTCAGACAGGAGGCTGCTTAGTTACCTGTTTACTTCAAGCCAGTGAGTTGTGGCATCCAGTAGCATCCCTAACAACTGGGAAGGACATTTTCTAAAGTCACATCACCTGCCAGCACATTTGCCACACCTCTGATGCAAACACTCCCCAACCCATCAACAATCCACCCACCTAATTGAAGGTATAGTGTGATGAAACATTCAGAACTGTAGTCAGATCAGTAAAGCCCCAGACCTACATAGGAAATAGTTACAGCTATTCTATGTAGTCACAGCGAGTAGTTCACACTAGGTGAACGAGGTTTTTAGTAACTAAAAATGCTGTTTTCAAAACAGAGACATAATAATTAGAACTTGCATTGCATTGCTTGTCAATGTTCATGGCTTAGTGTGTGTATGTCTTCTGCAGTAGCAGAGAAAAATATTATGTGTGTGGAAACAACAAAACTGCATCTCCATGCATTCTTCCCTATGAATAAATGAAATTCTATTGTGTATGTGTACTAAATTTTGCATCATCTGTTGGCAAACACCCAGGCTGATTCCACAGCCTGTGTGTGTATTGTGAATAGTTTGGATAAACACAGAATGTAGGTATCTCTGAATTACAAATGGTCGCTGGACACCGAACTTCATCTTCCCATCACTGACCTCATTGTTTGCTCACTTACAGACTGGATTGCTTGATTTTTCTTTGCCACTTAGATATTTTAGTTATTTGCATAGTCTGGATATATTTTTCTCTTGAGTGTAGCTGGATATAGATTGGTCTATTGGGTGAAATAAGCTATCCTTAGACAAATATAACATTTTTCTCTCATTGGTGGATTTTAGATTTCACAAGACATAAATATATGTATGCATACAAACACATACATACACATATACATGTATACATACATACACATGCATACACACATACATGCATACACTCACATACATACAGGAGTAGAAGCAAAGCTATCTGAGAAAGGAAGAGAAGTATGGAAGTGAAGAGTTGGGAGAGGGCAGTGTACATGGGTGGATGGAGCCAATGGCATAGTGTGGTACATGGGTGGATGGAGCCAATGGCATAGTGTGGTACATGGGTGGATGGAGCCAATGGCATAGTGTGGTTAAGATCCCCTCGGGAGACCCATCTCCGTGCATGGTAACAGCAGGGTGCGAGTTCTGTGAAGTGGGAAGCTGGAGAAGCGGAGGAAACTTTCATTGGGGAGGGGACAGCAGGTCAATGCAGAAGGAGAGGGAGACAGGAGGGAAAAATGACCACAGGGGTATTGGAGAGAGTAATAATTTACCCTTCTATTTTTATTTACCTAAAGTCACATATAACACGTATGAATGCATGTGTATACATGTATAGTTTAAATGAAGTTATGCCATTTGGGCTGACAATGCTCACCCAAAGAGCCCTGAGCTATCTGACAAAAATACCCGATGCCAAACATGAGAGCACCCTGGTGCTCAGGGGAGGCCAAGAGGCTCCCAAATAGCACAGGCTTTTGCCATCGCCCTTGATTACCCACAGCAGGTTCCAGGGAAGTCCTTCTTTCTGAAGATACTCTGCACTCAGACACAGGACCTGGAGGATCAAGCTGGATCTGACCTGAGAGCCCCCTCCTCCGAGGATCAGCTTTCATTGTAGTGGAAATTGCTAGGCAAACTTCCAAGGGAGGGAGCCAATAGTTGCACACAGCTGTGACATCTATGACTCATGACAATTCTGCAGCATGACACAATATCTCCACGGGCTCGGTGGTGTACTTACATCTTAGTGGCGACCGATAGCTATCCAATTGGACTTAAGTCCTGCTAAACACACAGAAAAATCATGTCTGTCACTCTAAGTATATCCAATCGGTACATTATTAGTGATTCATGAATCTTAGAGGAGACCCTACTATTCCTAACTGCACCCTAAGCACTTACCCTTATCACCGCAGATAGACCGAACTCTCACTCCTCATCAAATAACTTCTCTTGACAACATATGGAGATCAACACACAAAATGACAACTGATAAAAACAGAGGCAACAGCTGATCATAGGGTACTCACCATGGGCACATTTGCAACACAACTCCAATACCTAAAGCCCAGGGAGCATCATAGAAAAGGACATGGAGATATTGTAAGAGTAGAGGACCAGGAAGTCTACCAAGACTGTGTCTTCTAGAAATGACAAGGAGGCTGTACACACCCACAATACCAGTGTTATGGCTACCTAAATAACGCCTGGACAAGTATAGGAGAAAAATTCACAATAAACATGGTGTCCTGATTAGGGTCTCTATTGCTGGGAAGAGACACCATGACCACTGCCATTCTATAAAGGAAAGCATTTAATTGGGATGTTTTACGTTTTCATAGGCAGACAACAGGAAGTGGTCTGTGTCACTGGGTGTATGTAGCTTGAGCATCTATGAGCCCTCAAAGCCTGACTCCACAGTGACGCACTTCCTCCAACAAGAACAAACCCACTCCACAAAGTCACTCCTCCTAATAAATCCACTTTTTTGGGGGCCATTTTCCTCCAAACCACCACACATGGGGAGGGGAAATCTCAGTGAGCCCCACCCGTTAAACAACAGGCAACTCAGGAGTGTTGAGTATGGGAAAAATAATCTTCCCCAGGGATGAGTCCCTTAATATATATAATATATAGACAAGTAATAGTAAGAGGGCTAGACAAGTTGAATTTATATATTTATGCATATATAACAAATGAAAAGAGGTCATGAGTTGGTATGGGAGAGATTGGTGGACTTAATGGGAAGGAGAGAAATATTGCAAATGTATTTTAATTCCAAAAATAAAAAATTGTAATATATATTCCTTATATGTATATAAAAAAGAAAGTCTCATTTCCTATGCAAAAGGGATTATAATATTATATATATATATACATATATGTATATGAAATATTTAGTTGTCTGATCTAAAGACAGTGGAAGTCCAGAAATGAGAAAGAGTTCAACCAGGCCTTCTAAGAACTAAATGAATGTTCACTTCTGCAGCAAAACTGAGATTATAACTGGTCAAGCATCACTGCAACTCACACAGAAAGAAGCAGACATGAAGAGGTGTATGGTTTCATGCCAGCTCCTGTATCTATTCTGCATGTTCTACATGAGTTCTACCACTGAACACCCTTCTCTTAATATCCACCAGCCTCAAGGTCTCATTGTGGTGTGCATGTGTGTGTGTGTGTGTGTGTGTGTGTGTGAGAGAGAGAGAGAGAGAGAGAGAGAGAGAGAGAGAGAGAGAGAGAAATGTGCTTGTGCATGTGAAAGAGCTCATGTGTGACTGTGTACATGTGTGTGAGAGTGTGTGTATGAGGGAGAATGTGTATGCATGTGTGTGAGTGTGTGTGAGTGTGTGTGTGAGAATATATGCATATGTGTGAGTGTGTGTGTGAGTGTGTGTCTCTGTGTGTGTGAGAATATATGCATATGTGTGAGTGTGTGTCTGTGTGAGTGAGTGTGTGTCTGTGTGAGTGTGTGTGTGTGTGAGAATATATGCATATGTGTGAGTGTGTGTGTCTGAGTGTGTGTGAGTGTGTCTGTGTGTGTGTCTGTGTGTGTGTGTGTAAACAACCCCATGCCCACACACATGGAGGTCAGAGCAGGGTGTCAAGTGTCCCTTCACCCGATTTCTCTGAAGCAAAGTTTCTCACAGAACCAGAAGTCTGCCATTTTTGCCAAGCTTGGTGTCAAGCAAGTTCTTGGGAACCAGCTGTCTCCTTTCTTTGTCCCCCGTCAGTGCTGATGTTCTCACACTTGCAGAGCGCATGCTATTACTCACCAGCCCTCCTTACAATACTGTCAGTAGTCTAGGAAGTTTCCACCTGCATCTTTAACCCCTAAGTTACCACATCTTAGTGAGACTGGTTCCGGCCAGACCTTACACAGAGAAGGTGACAGTATTTTAGTGCATCAGTGTCTTTGTCCTCACTCTTCCCCGTCCCCATTATGTCACAGCCATCTTATATGCTCCTGGTGGTCACACTTTGCAATAAGAATATTAATTACTTAAAGCAGTTTATTGTCACAAAGAACAAAAGGTGACTGGCAGCAGCCATCATTTTGAAATATTAACAAATCATTTAATTCCTTTGCTAATAGCAACTTTAAAAATAATTTGTATTCAGCCAAATGCACTCATTCAGTGTCAGCTCCTTGGATCATCATCAAAACAGTAGACATTTTTAACACACCCTAGATTTCCCTGGTGTGCTCTGGTAGCCTGCTAGAAACACTCACTAGGCAGCCTGCTCGCAGACATTGATGGTCACTGATGGTTCTGAAAGACAGATGGTAGACCACGCTTCTCTTTCATGTGTGTGTGTGTGTGTGTGTGTGTGTGTGTGTGTGTGTGTGTGTGTAGATTTTCGTGTTTCTTGGGACACAGATGTATCACCCAAGGTCTGCCTTCTCCTTAATGTACTGTTTTATCTTTCAGTCTGTTGCTTTTGGCTTACAAATACATCCATTTCATAAAGGAGGCCCAGTCATATGGAATTAGGGGTCATTGTTATGCTTTGGCTGCAAAAGCCCTCTTTCCAAATACAATCACATTGAGAGGGAACTAGGGGATGGAGCTTGCATTTTTGCATGATATGAAATTCAAAATACTATTTACTTTAGCCCCAAGATTTCCTACCTAGTGAGGATGAGGTGATTTGCAGAAATGGCAAAAATAACTTCAGTGGGTATTAGCGTAAGGGGGCTTGACCTATCTAACCTCAGAGAGATGTGGTTGAGCGTCAGAGAGGCAGCAAAATGTGTGTGATGCTGATATTGATAAATTCAGAGCAGAGAGAATTGAGTTATGTTTTAGAGGTGCACTCTTAAAGAAAATAAATGCCCCATGACTGGTTTAGACAAACACGGCTTCATCCCCAAACAGACTGCATTCTTCCAAGAATGAGAAGATCAGGTGGATCTTGGAGGATGGTGGAGGGTTGCTATGATGCTGGCTCAGTGTTAACATGACGTTGGATTGGAGGATGATGGAGGGTTGCTATGACGCTGACTCAGTGTTAACACAATGTTGGATTGGAGGATGATGGAGGGTTGCTATGACACTGGCTCAGTGTTCACACAATGTTGGATTGGAGGATGATGGAGGGTTGCTATGATGCTGACTCAGTGTTAACACAATGTTGGATGCTGTATTTACTGGACTGTATCAGATCTCTGGCATTTGGCATGCAACTGAAGACCACTAACTTTGCTATTTTGACATTTCTGTAACAAAGAAGGTTAAAACCATGTCATATTCATATGAGGAGATGACAGTGACATTTAGTAGGTTATGTCCTCTGTTCCTTCTCTCAATGCTGGGTACAGGGCCTACGAGCGTCTTGACATTCTGAAAAAAGTTAAGGCCGGTTCTTTTTGTTGGCGATGTAACAATATTTGCTGTACCTGGAAACCAATCATCTTGCACATATGTGTGATGGAGAATGTGAGATAATCCCCTTGAATATTTTTGTATCCACTGTGCATCTGTACTATCTTTACAGACTCAGTAATGTGGGATGTGCTGGGATTTTCCGGTTAAAATAGTGAACAGCATTCACACCATGATCCTCACTTCCAATTATAAAAGAGAGGAATGTGTTTGGTGAGCCGATTTGGATTTTGCTAGAGATACACACTAACGTAGGATTACTGCTTAACTCCTTCGTGGGTGATTTAGAAGACTCCTCATGTTGAGGGTAACCCACAGCCAAGGGAACCATTCGGTGATCTTGGTTGCAATTTAAGGTGTTCTCCCCAACAGCTTCACCATCCCGCTGCTGACCCCGTGAGCTAATAACAACCTACAGCTCCCCTTCCCTCACTCAACTGCCCGCCCTCAGCAAATTCCAAGTCAGCTCTGCTTTCCTTCAGAGGCTGGAGGTGGACCTCAGCCAGTCATGACACCCGTGGGGGTCTAGCTATGCTGCCCAGGAAGGACTAGCCAGAAGACTCACTCTATGTTCCAGAGATTCCCCACAGATCACATGAAGGCTGAACTCTAGTGGAGACCAGTCTTGCTTAAGTTGTCTCTCTGCCCCGTCCCACTCATCTCTACTCTTCTGGAAGACATTCTACTGTACACCATAGAAGACTCTCCACAGAGTGTCTCCTTCCAAGGAAATGTCTAACAAATACAGTGTGCAGAGCTTTGCCTTGAGCTGTGCAAAGAGTCTGGAAAGTCCCCATAGAAAAGTCAAGATGTGGGCTGCTGTGATTCTTAGCATGCCCATATTTAGGGGATTGAGGATCAGTTGCTTAAAAAGAAGTGAGTGGTGTGTTACTGTGCCCTAGCAGACACTGGAGTCTAGAGGAATATTCAATAAAAGACACCCATCATGACTGAGGGGCTAGAATTTCGTGGTCATAATGTTGGACACACACAGCAGGTAAGTACCCATTTATGATAGAAATATCTAAGTCAGTAAAACACACACAAGCATACTGTGTAAGATGTTCAAGTTTCTGTGTCACCTGTCTCAAAATTCATTTGTGATTTCTGTACAGTTTTTTTTGCAACAAAGAAGAAAGTTTAATATGTCATGCTTTGCAATAATGGATCACAGCTAAGTTAAAGCCTTCCCAGAGATAGCCTTGAAAAAATAATATGAGGCAAAAACTTTTCAGTTGCAAAGAAACTATGAATTTGAATATTCACATTGTATGAGTGAAGACAGATCTAGGTTTGGCTTACATGGATTTGTGGGCTGTTCTCGTGTTTGGCTGGTTAGTTAAAGGATACTGAAAGAGCATGTGTAGAAGACCAAACAAAAAGAATTAAGAGGAAGAGACATGTGGACATGTGGAAATGAGTACAAAAACTGAATCGTTGTATCTAAGAGACACTATATACCTACCTGCATCCTATCCCACTGTATACCTACCCGCATCCTATCCCGCTGTGTACCTACCCACATCCTATCCCACTGTATACCTACCCTCATCCTATCCCACTGTATACCTACCCGCATCTTATCCCACTGTATACCTACCCGCATCCTATCCCACTATATACCTACCCGCATCCTATCCCACTGTATACCCACCTGCATCCTATCCCACTGTATACCTACCTGCATCCTATCCCACTGTGTATCTACCTGCAGCAGAGGAATTGATAGTTGTTGACTACACAGGATGGTGCACCCTGTAGATGTCACCAAGTCTATTATATGCCCTGTTGATTACCCAGTTCAGCAGGCCTGCAAATGGAGCCATGAACATGGGAGTCAGAGAGCTGTCCCTAGCTAAGCTGTTTGTGTGCTGTGTACACAGATGTGTGTTCAGGAGCATGTGTGAGGTCAGAGGAGGTCATGGGGTGTACTGCTCTTTTACCTCCTGCCGTAATCCCTTGAAACAGTGTCTAACTGTATCTGGAGCAAGGCTGGCAGCCAGAAAACCCCCCGGAAGTGCCAGGATTACAGGTTCCCGCCTGGCTTTGTATGTGCAGGGGTTGAAGCTCAGATCCACATGCACAGAACACAGTCTTTTGCACTGAGCCATCCCTCTAGCTCCTAAGAGGGATCGTTTCTAAACGCCCTCTTTCCAACACCAGTCAATGTGAAGTCCTTGTTCTGACATTATGTCTTCAGGGAGCCAGGTTGCCGCTTGGAAGCATGTTGAGTATACTCATCTTTAATATAATATAATAACATGCATATGCATGCCATTTTAAAACTGACTTTATTTGTCTGAATTCAGTAGCTCTGTTAATATTGTCTGTTATATATCTAGATATTTTCAATGTGAGAAAGACGTGAATAATTATATCCAGGGTAGAGTGCTGCTGATTTCAGGAAACAGTTGCGTCCTACACTAAGATTAAAATTTCTTTTCCCACTTGGGATTTGAGTTAGGTTTGTGATTGGAGTGTGGCACAAATGACATTGTCCCAGTTCCAAGTACAGACTTTCAGTATACTTGCCCATCTCTACTCAACATGCTGGGCTCTCGCTGATACGATTATCACCACCAAGGCTAGTTTGTTGGGTAGCAAGCACTAACCTCTGTACCATTTTAGCCCAGCTGGGATTAGTCAGGCAGAGGACTTTCTTGCTGCCAAACAGCTGATTGATCATCCATTCTTTGCATGGATAGCTCCCACTGGAGCTCACTCACAATTTTTGACCCATGAAATTGCAAATTAAACATGGGATTATTGTTTTAATCAGTGCATGGCTCAAAGACAGACATATTAACCAGTGGAGTGAATAGAGAATCTAACAACAGACTTAGACACTAAAGGCATCCTAATTTCCAGAAAACAGTAATATACAATGTAGTTGCTAATAGGTGTTTTGTGTAGATGATATCAAGACAAATAACAAGAAATTATTAATAAAGTAAATATAAATTGCAGATGAACTGTGGATCTAAATTTATACTGAAAAATATGAGCTTATAAAATAGTATATTAATATTAAGCATAGAGATAGTTCTTAAAAGAATCCAAAAATCATAATCAAAAAGGGAAACATTAATCAGTTGAAATTTGTTTATTAAAATCAAGCATTTTCTGCTCATCAAAAGATGCAACTAGGAAAAGGCAAACCGGATACGTAAAACATGGTCAATATCTGTGAGTTTAGAAAAGCTCACATCAATTGCAAAAGGCAGATAGTATTTTTTGAATGAATGAAAAATTTTATTGTGAAATAAAATAAATGCTGTTGTCACAAGAGTGGATAAATCAAAATCAATAAAAAAACACACTTGACTTTTGAGGATGGGATTATGACACCACCAGAATCTGGTGAGGGTCTTCATGCTACATTGTAGCCCGGTAAAAAAACACAAGACAGGGAAAGAAGAAATAGGTGGGGGAGACTCATTTTTTTTCACCAGGACTTTTCTTCTAAGTCAATGTATCTTGCTTGTACAAATAAAGCCTGTCTGAGGGTCAGAGAATGGAGCTTGCCACTAGCTAACCATAGAGGTCTGGAGGTCTGTGAAGACAGACAGGAAGTGAGCTAGCTGGGAGGAAACAGGATATAAGCAGGGAGAAACAGGAACTCACTTTCTGGTCTGCTGAGATGCTTAGGAGGTAAGGTGTGCCGTGGCTTGCTCCTTCTCTCTGATTTCTCAGCATTTCCCTCTATATCTGACTTTTTATCATCTAGACCAATTAAGAACTTGATATACATTTTGTCTCACATTTTTTGGAAGTTGCTTGCTTGCACTTCCTGTTTACACGGTTAATATTATTTCCTTCTTGGGTCTCTTAGGGAGTTGATGACTAAATAATATAGTTATCGTTTTCCTTGTTTACCAGAATCAGTAAATAAACTAACTGTAGATATGTTAAGTGTAATAGGTTTAAAAGACATTAAAAGATGGTCTGATAATGCAAATTAGAATAGAAAGTAAATTAGATACAAGACTTTGGACTCATCAAGAAAGAATAGATGGTATGCGAATGGACAGACCTTTGACCTTCAGACAGGCTTTATTTGTACAAGCAAGACATCACCACACTAACTGCCCTGTGTGTGTGTGTGTGTGTGTGTGTGTGTGTGTGTGTGTGTATGTATGTATGTATGTATATATATATATATATATCCTAAGATTCCAATTCTTTGCCAGATGGTTCTTTGTGGCCCAAGGAAAAATACAAAAAGGTCACCAGTGTTGTGACTAAGGAAGAAATGAGCTGTGACATACAGAAGAGAAAGCTAACAATCTTCTGCAGGTTTGCCATCCCCATCAGAGATGGACCAAATGGACAGTACTGTAGGCTGTGCGAAGCCCAAATGTGGTGGGCAGAGAGAGGGAGATACAGGCTCCTCCCAACACATTTAAACCACAGACCCCCTGATTGATGATTTAACTCATGCGGAAGCCGTTCTGAGGCCATGGTCTAAAATGATGAGCATTTTATAGGGCCCTGGCTCAAGATATCTTCTCCCTATTTAGAAAATGCCTTAAATCCCCTCTTAAAGGTTTAATCTTCACGGATCATTGAAAGATTACAGATTTCAGCTTTTCCCACAGGATGCTGGTGACAACCAGAAATAAGGTCACTGGTAAAGTAATCTGGGGCTTACTGGATTCATAAAGTACTTTTCCAGGGATATTTCTAAGAGAAATGTAATTTTAAAAAAAAAACATATGCTGTGAGTGGATGAAAATTGTTTCAGGTCTTTATATCTTTGTTACAACAAGCCTGTCAGAATAACGTGGACTGGTGTCACATGAAAAGTTACCAACCACGGTATTCCACAGAATAACTTTCCACAGAATAACTAGGGGTTTCTAGCATCCTTTGTTTTGTGGCTTCCCTGTTTTACGGGCTACACATTCTGCTAGATTTGTCCCCAGGGGATAAAATGTATGTCGAAATCTGATCCAAGAAATTTAACTGGAAAGGATTTCTTCCAAAGCAGTGGAAGTGCCTGATGTAATCCTGGATCTTGGTAGCTGAGCTGAACAGATAAAATCATACGGCAACAATGTGCTAATGTCAATAATAGGGACATACACAAAGGAATCAACTTAGAAAACAATGCAATGCATACTCTTTTTCATTACTTTCTGCATAGTAATTTCTATTTACCTTCATGCTCATACTTCAGAAATTCCTTGGGAACGTACCTTTGATGTTTCTCCCTAGTCCCAGGGTTGCTTTCAAGGAACATTAAACGCAAATTTTGAAATGAATTCTGCTAGGACCACTTATGATTCCATTTTGCCCTATTTCATAGTTAAACTAGTGTTTGGGTTAGATATTGTTGAGACCTTTGGTAAGTTTCATGTCTTGCTTCTCCTTTTCATTTACACTAGAGCCTGGCAAGTTCACACTAAAACTTTCCACTCTCAGCGAATACTGTGCTCTAGCAACAGTGGAACTAGGATGATTAGAATAGATTTATTCACGAAGCAAGATTGACCAGCAAGGTCTGTGGTCAAGACTTTGTGGCCAATAGTGTTGGGAAGAGGAGCACACTCCTGATAATTTATATGTATGTATGTGTATATATATATATGTATATATATATATATGTATATATATATATATATATGGCTCTGAGGAGGGAGAGGAGGGTAAATCATTAAAAACTCCATTCCCTTTTCTCCCTTATGTAAGAGAGTTATCTCGCTCAATACATGTTCATAGATGAAGACGTTGCAGGGAATATACTTTTCAACCTTTAATTTTTTTAAATCAGTTTTTGAGATTGTGTTTTAATTTCAGTTAAAGTATTTCCACCCTTAAACAGAAGGGATTTCTATTTTATATACCTTTCTTTTCCTCCCTAAAAATCCTTTCACACAACCCTCCCCACTATCCTTGGAAACCATGTCCTCTTTTTCATGAATTGTAAGTGTATGCATATATGTGTTTAGGTATGCATACATATTCTTAATATGACCTTTTGAATCTCTATCATTTTACATGTGCATATGTTTTGAGGCTGCCTCTTTGGAATTGGACCCATGGTTGGTGTGCTCTTCCTTGGGAAGGACACCTCTCTCATTGCCACCTTTACATAGTCCCAGTTGCACATAGTCCTTGCATAGAACTGAAGCTTTTCCCTGGGCAGGCAGTCTTGTTCATCGCTGTCTTCCTGATCCAGCTAATATTTGTGTAGTCATGTCAGAGACGTCACGGCTCTAGCTGCTGGCGTTACTAGGAGACATACTCTCACAGCAAACTCCCTGATCCTCCAGCTCTTAAAATCTTTCTACCTCTTCTGCAATATTTGCTGAGCCTTATGTGTGGGAGTGCCTTCTAGTCCCATGAGAGGTAGTCCTTGGGGAGAGGGTATTTGTAACCCAAAAAATTGGGGTTCAAGCTGATGGATACGTCAGCAAAGCAGACAGCCACCAGCTCTTACCTCTACCCCAGACTGGAAGTGTGGCCCTGCTCTACGGATCCTCAGAGGTAATAGCTCTCTCTCCCTGTCTGGAAACGAAGTCTCCAGATGAGACCCTTTGCTTCTTCCTTTTAGAGCTGGGATTAAAGGCGTGTGATCCCAAGTGTTGAGATCTCCTTTGTGTGAGCTGTTTCTCTTTAGGACTGGATCAATTTCATGTAGCTTAGTGTGGCCTTGAATTAACAGCTGTTCATCTGTCCATCTTCTGAGTCCTGGGATTAAAGGTGTGTACCACCACTGCCTGACTTCTACAGCTTGTGGCTAGCATTGCATTCTGAGCCCTCGAGCAGGCTTTATTAAATCATAAATAATATATCACCACAGTCATTTATGTTGGTTCCTGCCCAGGGACTTCTGTGTCTGTGTCTGAAGCCCATAGTGTCTTCAGCAATAGGACCTGCCCTCCAGCCTGGGGGATAATGACAGGCAACAGCAGTAGGCTGTAAGTTTTGGGCATCTCTTGGAAAGCCCTGGCCAACAACTGAAAAAAAGGACTTCGTTTTCTTCAAGGCTATTGTGAATAAGAGTGTGTCCATCATCTCTTTCTCTGTGTGTTTAGTGGTGGGGAATAGAAAAATTATTGATTTGTACAATTGTACAGTTGATTCTATATCTTATTTTTTTTTTAAAAAAAAAATCATTTCTATAAGTTTCCTGGTAGAACTCCTGGCATCTCCAGTGTATAGTACCATATCATCTGTAAATAGGGCGAGTCTGAGTTCATCTTTTTCTTTAATTTCCTTTTCTTGCCTACTGCTCCAGCTCGAGGAGTGGTGCTAATGGCCATCCCTGTTTCATTCATTCCTGGTGTTAGTGGGATCACTTCCTGTTTTCTTTGCCATTTTTTTTCTTTCTTTGAAAACACTCTATTGAGGTTCCAGGCCCATTTTTTAATGGGTTATTTGTTTGTATATTCTGAATACTAATCTTCTATCAGATGTACAGATGACGAGGATTGATTCCTTCCACTCTGTGGACTTCCAGCCAGGTGGTCACCATGGTTTGTAAGCTATTCTGTATTTGTCTGAATTCTGTTTGCAGATATTGTATTGAGCATTTTTGAGTTTCTGTTTATCAAGGATATTGGCCTGAAGTTTTCATTACAGTTGTGTCTTTACCTAGTTTTGGTATTTGGGTGATACTGGCATCAATGTAACGCTTTAGAGCATCGTGGTCAGTTACGGTTATACAAAAAATGATTTTAATCCTTTTGAACTTGTAGATATTTATTTTATGTGCCAGGATGTTCCTGTGCTGCAGAGTCCTCTAGTGTTTGATAGACTATCATAGAGATATCAGTTTAATACCCATCAATGCCATTAATCCATTCATTAATAAATTCATTAATATCCATTAATCTAAATTAATATCCATTAATCCAAATTAGTATCCATCAATCCAAATTAATAACTATCTATCCAAATTAGTATCCATTAATCCAAATTAATATCCATTAATCCAAATTAGTGTCAATTAATTCTGATCTTTTTGTTTATTTCTTTTTTGCCCTTATGACCTGTCTGTTGGAGAAAGTGAGCTTGATGGATATTTGAGGCTGTGTTCTCTTTCTCTCTCTCTCTCTCTCTTTCTCTCTCTCTCTCTGCCTCATGGTTATTATTTCAAGATGTGAGCACTCATCTAGAGCCTCACTGTCACGCCTGCCTGCCTACTGTCATTTTCCCACCATGATGGTCATGGTAAGAAGTCCCAGAAAACTCTTCCTTCTTTGTTTATACTGTCTCATTAAAACAACAGAAAAGTAATGGGAGCTGGCACCAGGAAGTAGACTATTGCTGTGGCAGGGATGACTATGCTGTTTCTGTTTTCCTGGAGGAATCTGGAAGACTTTGAACTAGAAGAACAGAGGAATGCTGTAAGGTGACCTTAATAGAACATCCTAGTTGGAGCAAGAAGAGAGTAATACTGAGAGAAATGTGGATGGGTGGCCAGCTCAAGAGGTTTCAGAGGGGAACAATGATGGGGGATGTCCTCTTGTATATATGTTTCTCTTATTGGTTGATAAACAAAGCACTGTTTGGCCAATAGCCAGTAGAGGCAGGATGATAGGTGGGGCTAGGAGATGAGGAGAATTCTGGGAAAGGTAGACAGAGAGGTGCCACAAGAGGGTGTCATGTAGGGACCAGGAAGAAAGGGCATGCCAGGTGTTCTCTGGTGAGATAAGGCCATATTGAAATAAATAGATTAGTAGTTATGGGTTAATAATAAGAGAGAGCTAGCCAATAAAAAGTCCTAGCCATCACCCAACAGTTTTATAACTAATATAGCATCTGTGTGGTTATTTGGGGTCAAGGGTGGTGGGAGGGACCTGGTAGGACAAGAGAATGTCCAGCAACAGAACAACAACCAACAGTTTTATAACTAATATAGCATCTGTGTGGTTATTTGGGGTCAAGGGTGGTGGGAGGGACCTGGTAGGACAAGAGAATGTCCAGCAACAGAACAACAATAGCAACTGGGCTAGGGACCACTCTTTGGGGGGGGGGCTTTTTGTTTATTTTATTGTGTGTGTGTGTGTGTGTGTGTGTGTGTGTTTACCCTTATCCAAATAATTTGCCCGAGGCTACATTGAAGAGTTGTGGTCTAATATCACTGGTAGATGAGATTTCCATATAGCCTTGTGTTGACTCCATTGTGCAGTTATTAGTAATCTCTCTTATGCAGATATACAATGAAAGGGAGTAAGTAGGGCAGGAAAAGATGCAAGTGTATAATTTGAGCAGAAAGGGAACACTAGAAAAGTTAATGTTGGAGCTATAGTCTGCTGAAGGAAATAAGGAATAATGCAATAAAGGGTGTGGCGAGCTCAGGGCAATACTATTCCCAGGTACTGCTGAAATGTGTGGACCAAAATGGCCCAAAGGGTTATCTGTTCCTAAAGAGAATCAAGGAGGGAAGGCTGACACAAATGGAACCCGAGGAGGGAGTCAGGTTCTACTCCAAGCAGGCAAGGTGAACTTGGCTACACTGCTCTCATGGTTCTAGCTTTGGAGTCACGAAGGGTGCAGGAGGAAAAAGCCTGAGGTAGGTTTGTGGTAGGGGCGCTCTGCTCGGAGCCCCAGCGAGGGTATTACATGGAGCTGTGAGATGAAACCTGAATGGATCTGACACAGTATGGGATGCCTGCCGGGAACAGCAGCAACAGGGTGTGCATCCAGTCCCTCCCGGGGAGGGGGGGAGAGAGGAAGGGAGAGAGGCATAGAGAGAGAGAAGGAGGGAGACAGAGTTTTAAAGCCAGGAAATCAGAAATTCACTTCTGCTTACTTCCATCTAATCCATTTGGCCTCCCACATGGAGAGAACTACAGAATTTGTTTCTGGGAGGGTTTTTTTTTTTTGTTTGTTTTCCTGGTGGGTTTTCGGTCTTGCTTCTGTTCAGTATCTTCTAACTATTCCCGCATTCCTCCATTTTTGAATAATAATGTATGTTGTGAGCCATTGTGTGTTGGAAGTATGTAATGTGCTCTTTGATGTTCTAATGAGTTACAGTTCAGAGGTGCCTTGAGTCTCAGGAGAGACTGTGCACTTCGAAACTGCCTTGAGAATGTGAAAGGCTTTGGAGACCCCTGAAGCTGTAATGAGTGCATGTTTTGTTGTGATATGGCCACAAGTCTGTTTGGGGCCAGAGAATGGAATACAGGGTTTTGAATGAGAATGAGCTCCACAGACTTGCATATTTGAATGTCTGGTTCCCTGCTGGTAGAGCTTTTTGTGAAGGATTAGGAGGTGTGGCCTCATCGGGGGAGGTGTGTCACTGGGATGGGCTTCAAGGTTCCGAAGCTTGTGCCATTTCCGGAGAACTTTCTCTTTGCCTTGTGGTTGCTGTCTCAAGACACACGGTCTCATCTATTGCCTGCTGCCACGCTCCCTGCCGTGACGGTCATAGGCTCACCTCTGAAGTTGCTTTGGTCATGGCGTCTCATTACAACACTAGAAAAGCAGCTGGGTCACACTAGCTCGTGACAGATGGAGGAGCTGTGAAGGTAACAAGGCTGTCTGTAGAGCTGAAGCTCTACTTAATCCATGGTTTGGGAACTCTCAACTGCTCATCTTATGTCACTTTTGTTATAAACACATAAAACACCTTCTGCATTTATGTATTATTCATTTATTTATTGGTTTTTCAAGACAGGGTTTCTCTGTGGCTTTGGAGGCTGCCCTGGAACTAGCCCTTGTAGACCAGGCTGGTCTCGAACTCACAGAGGTCTGCCTGCCTCTGCCTCCCGAGTGCTGGAATTAAAGGTGTGCGCCACCAACACCTGGCTCACCTTTTGCATTTAGAACTGAGCCTTTTCTATATTGTGTATGATGCACATTCTTTTCTAATAAGATCCCTAAATCAAAAAATGAAAGCAGGCCGTCTACGTGCTTTGTTCCATTATTTAATCTTGCCTTTGTTCACCTTTGCAAACTTTCTCTGTCTGCATCCATGCAGTATTCTTTGCTTCTGATCCTTCATAAAATCCAAATTCCTGAACTCTTTCAGTGGTAGGAGCATGTAGCAAGCAGTTTTTCACTTTCATTGTTAATTTCCTTTTATATGGCTCTTTTAACCAGATCTGTCTCCTTAGCATTGCCCATTAAACTGCAAGCCCTGAAATCCAGGCTATTATTTTATTTTTCTTTTGACTCCACACTAGAGACAACACAGTATGGGATGCAGAATTGGCTTACTGAAAGACAAAAACAAGAGCCCCATGGCTTCATCTTGTGACCATAAAAGTTATATATGTTTATTATGTAACACTAGAAAAGAGATGGCATATTTAAAGGAGATAAAAACATTCTCAATTCCCTAATTCAGACATGATCACTATTAACAGTACATTTTATTCATGAATAATTGAAAATAATTTGAATTATAATAGAAGTAAGAACAAAGTTTTGCATATTATTCTTTCCACTAACACCACAAAACAAATAATTTTACCACCAAAGAAAATCCCACAAGCATTGTGGTGGCTTTATGGTTGATTATCCAAATGGAGCATCATTTACTGAACTGTTTTCTATTGATAAATATTTAGGTTGTTTTCTGCATGTTTTACTATGAATAATACCACAGTAACATTGCATATTAGTCTTCTCAACAGCACAAACAAGTTCCCAGCATATTGTTTTCTTAAACGAGAGGTACTTGGTGATTATGCTTTCAAAATAAATAACGTAAGAGAGTGTTTTGTGACTAGAGTTTTGAAAAATGGAGAGGAAAAAATGAAATTCTTTAATGGGATCACTTTCCTTTGATATTCATTAGTGAATAATGATTAAATGAAGGGGCAAATAGCCCCACGGCAAATTCATTTCGTCTACGGCACAGAAATAAAATAGTCAGGAGCTATGCTTCTAAGTGCGCCTTATTTCAGCATGTGTCACTTACACAAGCACTCCTGGCTTTACCGGGTTGATTTCGTGGACATACAGTTCTATACACACCTTCATTTTACACTTTACCCATTATCGAGCTTGAGGTTTCTTCTCCACACAGAGCTGATCAAAATCTATTCCGCATTAACACTATAGGGCAAGAAACTTATTTCAACTCTCACTGATTTAAGAACAGATCCCAGTGAAACCCAGACAAGGGGCTACGCTGAGAGCCCCTGGGAGATAAGCAGCGGGGAGGGGCACAACTCAGTGCTGAGATGGATGTCCCAGTGCAAAAGCGCTGGGCCCAGATGGAATCATTGGAGACTTAATCACTTTAGGGAGCTGCTCTCAGAAGTATGACCTAGATGAGTGATATGATGAGACCATTTCCCAGGTGAGGGAGCTGCAGGGGGGCAAAGAGAGCCTCCGGGAAGTCAGTCCCTGGATTGGCATTCAGCATACAGGACATTAGGGGTTTGTCTTCTCCTCTCTTTGTTTTGTTCTTTCTCTTAATGCCATAATAGCTCTTATAAAGATATCACACACACACACACACACACACACATTCACACACACACATTCACACACTCACACACACACACACTCACACTCACACACACTCACACACACTCACACACACACTCACTCACACACTCACTCACACACACACTCACACACTCACTCACACACACACTCACACACACACTCGCACACTCACTCACACACACACACTCACACACACACTCGCACACACACTCACACACACACTCACACACACACTCACACTCACACACACTCCCACACACTCACTCACACACACAGTCACACACACACTCACACACACTCACTCACACACACACTCACACACACTCACACACACACACTCTCATACACACACTCACACACACACTCACACACACACACACACTCACACACACACTCACACACACACACACTCATACACACACTCACACACACACTCATACACACACTCACACACACTCACACACACTCACACACACACACTCTCATACACACACTCACACACACACTCACACACACACACTCACACACTCACACTCACACTCACACACACACTCACACACACTCACACACACACACACACACTCACACTCACAGCATACATAAAGGTCATTTTTGTCTTTCAAAGAAGTAAATTTGGTGTGATGTTACAATCCCTAGAACTTCAGCATTGAGCATGCTCAGAAGCAGCTATGTGATAGAAAATGCTTGTTTTAAAAGGACATATCCACAAAATCCAATGGGCAAGATTCCTTTCAAAGAATGTCACAGGAGACAACCCTGAAGAAAAAATGATTCTATAGACTTTGTTGGCTTAGGAAATGGAGAAAGGAGTTACCTTGTATTCTAGACAGCTGCCTCTCCTGTGCAGCAGGAGTCATAAACAGCTAGTCCTTTCACACGTGGGGCTCCTGGGATCCCAATCTGTGTGAGCAAAGGATCTGCAGAGGGGGTGTCAGTCACAGCAGGAGCTGTGACACTGGGTCTTGACAATGACAGCAACTCTAGACACCACACTGACTCTGTCCACTGCAACCATGCTCTGTAATCCAGGAAGATGCAAACAGCTCGTCTCTCAAATAGGCCTGAAAAATAGGTCAAAATGAGATATTCACCATTGAGGACAATAGTGAGAGACATTTGATGTGATTTTTGCACTGATTTTAGAATTTTACATACATTATTTCATTTAATAGATATGACAACCATCAGAGAATGGTCCTAATATTAACCACAGGTGAAGAAAGTAGGAAAACATAAAGGTCTGTAGACCTCAAGGAATTTCCTTGTCAGTGAGCAGAGAGTTAATTCTGAAAATCTGTCTTTCTGAAATGTAACATAATGCCTTTTTTCCCCTCTAATATCCCTTGAATGACTTCCTAGTGCATGTGACAATTAAATATTTACTAATGTGTCCCTAAACGTCTTCTCTAGCTTATCTTGTCTACTGTCCCAAACACTAGTCTAGGCAGCTAGCGTTTTCTGTTTCTTAAATGTGTTTGACTCACTGTAATTTCACCTAATACTTATAACAACTCTCCATTGTACAGAGCATTCCAATTTTAAAATTCAACTTAAGCAGTCACTTTAGTCATTTCTAGGATCTAAATAGATGCATCATTTGCTGGAGAAAATAGCAGTCCCATTATTTGTTGGCCAATGGATGTCCCTTTTTGTCATGTTTGGCATTCATGATATTGTCGTTTTGAACATACCTCTCAAGTGGTATTTACTCAGAATGGTAATAGCCACACTGTGTTACTGTTTTCTTTTAAAACGGTTGATCCATCCATTGGAGAATGCATGGTGTCAGATATGTACTAACTAAGCTTATGTTGAATTAAGAACTTCAAAAACTATTGACAACATAAATGATTATTTAACAACAGAAAACTGGAAATATTATTAAACAGATTTAGTGTAGAAAGTGTCTAATTCCTTGTACTTCTAGAAAATATCTGTAATTATAAGCCAATTAACAAGTACCTTTCAGTTTAGTATCTAGAGTTACACACCTGCTATTATAACAAGGACTGGCCCTGGACCATATTTATGATAAAGTATTGCCTATTTTTCATTCCACTGTTACCTGGAACTCTTGTTAACTCTGGTTAACTCCAGTTATCCATGCCCTTGTGGATTTTCACAGCACCCACTGATTCTTAGGTCAGAGGAATGGCTTCTGGTGAAGGATCAGAACTCATTGCTCCCTTTCCCCATCTCTTGCTAGACTTCTGCATCCCTGTGAGGTTCACTTCAGCCCTCAACACTACCCATGAATACCTTCTACTTATAAAGACTGTTTTAGGGTTGCATGAGACCAGCAGGAAAGGTAAGATTCCTTCTCTCATGGGAAATAGAAAGCTCACGCTGCAAAAAAAATTAAGATCTTGGCTTTTCAACCTTCATTATGATTTTCAATGCTGTCAATTGTTAAATCTATCTTGTGGTCACAAATGTGAAGATATTAGCTCATGTAATCAAGCGATCTTGAACATGAAGAACACAGAAGCACCACCCTACTTGACTTTTTAATATGGGTTGTTTGTTTGGTGCTTAGGTTTTGAGTTGTACATCTAGATATTAACTCTCCATCAAATGTATTAAAGACAGAATTTTTACCCCTTCTGTAGCCTGACTCTTCACTTGAATGATGGTATTCTTTGCTGTACAGAAGAGTTTTAGTTTGGTGAAGTTCCATTTACTAATTGTTAGTCTTAATGCCTATGACAGGGAAGTCTTGTTCAGAAAGTCCTTAACCATGCCAGTCATTTCAAGTGTATTCCTCCCAGATTCAGGGTCCTACGTCTTAGGTTGAAGTTTTTGATCCAATTGGAGATGAGTTTTATGAAAGATGAGAGAAAAGAATATTGAAAAACTAAGATTATCAAAACACCAAGATTTTGATATAAACCTTTGATAGAAATGCATAGAAAAATACATTGACTAAAGGAACAGAAGAGAGAACACAAGAAAAAAGCCTTACATCTACAGCCAATTGCTTTCTGATAAAGATACCAAAAATACACCACGGGGAAATGACAGCCTTTTCAAAAAATCATATTAGGAAGCTTGAGTCTCTGTATTCAGGAGAATGAAATTCTGCCCTTATCTTATATGCAACAATCAACTCAAAGTGAATGAAAGATTTAAATTTGAATCCTAAAATTATGAATATCACTGATTATCAGAAAAATGTAAATTAAACTGTAATGAGATTTCACATAACACCTCTTAGGATGAATATTATTAAAATTTAAATAGGTTGAGCATAACTCACTGGTATAGTTTATCCTCATCATGTACAAAGCTCTAGATCTAACCCCAAGCACCATAAAATAAAAATAAACAAGTGGGTGAACATGGAAATAAATAAATATCCAAGAAGCATGAAATGTCTGTGAGGAGAAAAGGAAACATTTCTCACTATTGATAAAATTTAAATTGGTACAGCCATAGAGAAAGCAATAAGCAGGTGCTTCAAAAAGTTAATACCATAACTACCATTCAGTCAGGCACTCACCCCCTCCTGGGTATGTATCTTAAGGAAATGAAATCAATATGCAAACAGATAACTACATTCCTATGTTCACCAGAGCCCTATTTTCAGCCAAAGCACGGAAGCAACCAAAGTGTCCATCAAAGGATGAATGGGTAAAGACATAAACTATCAATCACCTATGAAAAGATAAAACTCTGTCTTTTATGACAACATGGATAGAACTGGAGATCAGCATGTTAAGTGAAATAAGCCAGGCATAAAATGACATGATTAGGAGTCACGAGATCAAGGAGAAGAAATGGTGGCTATCATAGTCTGGAAGACAGAAGATCTGACTGGGGAGATGCTTGCCAGACACTCTAAAATTTCAGCGAGAAGTCCCAGATGTAATGTATATCATGGTGGCAATAATACAGTATATAGTTAATAATATGCCATATATAGTATGCTTGGATATTGCTGAAAGAATGGATTTCAGGCAATTTGTGTCATCAGTGTACAAGGACAGCCTAATCAACTCTAGTTAGATATTTCACAGCATGAATGCATAACAAAGTATCACATGCTAAAATATGTATAGTTGTCATTTGGCAAATAAGCAAACAAACAAGATGGGAGATTTATGATACAGAGCTAATATGGCAGCTGACATGGATTGACAGGGGACCTAGCAGGGGGGAGACAGGGAGTTCAGCCAGAATGTAGACCCACTATTTTTCCATGAGGAAATATTGTTAGTTCTTTAAAAGTAGAAATTGACAAAAATGAAGGAAATTAAAAGCAATAGTGTGTGGCTCTTCTATAACACTGTCTAGGTATGCTGGGTTTTTTTTTTAATGAAACATTTTACAATATTACCTCCATCTTCGGAATGAGACTGAATTACAAAGAATTTTCATAAAGCAAATGAGAAAACCAGGCTTTAGACCCAGGAGTTATAGGTGCACAGTAGGAAACCAACGTCATCTATATTATATATGCACAGTAGAAAACCAGCATCTTCTGTAATCCTATGAGTACCCAGACACGGGTGATCATCCCTCTCCCCTCTATGTCCATGAGATGACATTTTTTTTGATCAATGAGACAATGTAGGATTCATCCATTATGCCTGTCTTATTCTTGTACCACGATGCCTTCAAGGTCCATTCACGCTGTTGCAAACGGCAAGATTCCATTTATTTTTGTGATCAAATGGTATTACTATTGCATATCTGTGTACCATTTTCCTTATGAATAGTGCCACTACAGACATGGCTGCTTACATAAACACGGGGATGCAGCTCTCTCTTCGCCGTACTGGTTTCATTTGCTTTGCATGTTTACCCAGTTAGTCGGATCACTGGGTCACATGTGAGTTCTCAATTGAATTTGCCCAGGGGCCTCTGTGCTGCCTTCCGCTCACTACACTAATTCACATTTCTAGCACCTGTATCTAAGAACTCTGTTATCTCCTCATCCTCACCAGCTGGGGTGTTCCAGTTTCGTTTCCTGTTCTGAAGGCTGTTTATCAACCTCCCGACTTCTCGGGTGAGTACGAACTAAAGTGGACCCCACTGTATTGTGGGATACCTTTCTCAGCCTTGATAATGTGTGAGGGGCTTGGTCCTGCCTCTGCCTGGTGTGCCCAACTTTGTTGATTCCCCAGGGAAGGCCTTACCCCCTTAGAGGAGAGGATGGGGGATAGGAAGGTGGGGGGGCAGGAGAAGGGGAAGGAGGGGGAATGGGTTGATATGTAAAATGAAAAATAAATTATTTCACATATTAAACAAAACTGACATAGAGCAAGTCTTAATAAAAGAAAATTGGAGAAAAAAATAAAGAAATAAGATGGATTTTACTGTTTCATATGTCTGGCCACTCAGCTCCACTGCTTGAAAAATTCAAGATCTGGTGCCATATGTAAAAGAAACTTCTGTGCAAATGTATGCAGAAATTATTAATGGGATTCCAAGTGGCAGTTCTGGTGACTTTCAGAAACTTAGGAAAAATTGGTGATATTGAAGACCATCCTCACATAGTAAATGGCCACCGGTGAGGTGTCATATCAGTTCAGTTAGGGAACTGGACAAAGTTATAAGAATTCAACATAAGGACTCTTAGCACAGGACAAAGGTGGTTACCAGAGGGACATTATTCTGGAGAAAAGGAAGGTCAGCGAGGGAAATGTCAGGAAGGACATTACCGTATGGCAAATATTTCAGGATCTGTGCTTCTGTGACACACATGCAGCTAAAGACAATACCAGCATGAGCAAACGTAGGCATGGCTGCATTCCAGCACATCTTTTAATGCAATGAATTAAATTAAAAAATAATTTCCCCATACAACATATTCTATCATGGTCTCCCTCCACCTCAGGGCTTCTCCCAGCTCCACATCTTCTCGCTTTCCCTTTGGAAAACAAACAAAAAAAACCACAATAAAACAAAGCAACAAAGAAACAAAAAACATTGCACACATATATAAACACATGCATGCCCAAACAGGCACGCACACACACACACACACACACACACACACACACACACACACACACACACCATAGAATGACAAAATTGGAAGCCATTATATACAAGCAAAGAACCAATAACATAAAAAAATTTCCCAAATCAATGAGACAAAAATCTCCAAAGCCAGCAGTAGATGACCAACACAACACAAACTCAATGTTTGGTTTTTTTTTTTTTTGACAATTCTTTTGTTTCAGATTACTTTCTTTGCTTGTGTTATGGCTTCCAGCACAACTTTTTTAGAAGAAACAGTTTGTCTAGATTTGTCTAGATCTGACTTATGGGTCACGATTCTCTGACCCCTGATTTTTGACAGGTGAAAAATACTATAGCCACCTTAACAGTGTAATATCTCTTTCCTGTTTATTAAGCTTCCACCAAGCAGTGCAGAATAAAATAAAATATTCTTGTTTTTTTAAAGTATAAGTTCTATGACTTGAAGTCTGAGATGTCCTTTGAATAACTGTATCAAGAAAGATGTTAGAAGTAAATAAAAAAGTTGAAAAAGGATGTCCCAATTTCAAAGAAGAGATGTTCGCAGGCAGATAAAGAAGCATCTGCGTCATTTGAGGGCTCCCAGCCCAAGACTCCAAGTGTCAGTTCCTGGGTCCCAGAAAGAGCCATGGCACTAGAACCACGGTCTAAGGCTCATTCCGTGATGCTTAAAAGGAAAACACAGAGCCTGTTGTGGAAACTTCGGGAACAGATGGCAGCTCTCTCCAGTCTCTCCACAATGAAAGGACTAGAAGGTGGAAGCCAGAATAGCTTTGGGCTTTGAGGTGAATGCGAAACACGAGCTTCGGATGAGGTAACAACCGTACGATGAGGAAACTTGCTGTATTGATTCATCAGTCTTCTCGTTTTGTTTTTGTATGTCCGTGCTCCCATGGTGCAGACCTGTAGCCCCAGGACTCAGGAGGTTAAGGTAAGAGGAATGTTTGACTGTACAAGTTCAAGTTCCGCCTAGGCAACGTTGTGAGAAGATAGATTTTTAAACAATATTTTATTACATAGCGTTGAAGCGTTGTTTGGATAAGAAAATGCAAGTTCTGTCTTCCTGGCCATCCCTTTGCACAACCTGCTTCTGGCATGGGTTTTGGAGACAGGTTTTTAGCTATTCTCAACGCCTATTACAGCAACCGTAAATGTTTTCCTGCAGCCAGTAACTGACAGAACATGTGACATCTGGCTATGTCTCACTGTGGCTCAATATCCTTTATCAGTTCCCTTACTCTATAAGGAAAAAAGTCCCAAATTCTTAAAATGAAATAAGGGCCCTTTAAATTTCGATTTTCTCTTGTCTGATTTTCCAGGATTCCTTTTTACTAATTACTGCTTTGAACTTCACATGTTGGTGATGGCTAATCTCCGCACATCCCCCATTGCCTTGAACTATTCTGTGCCTTGGTACCATTTGTCAGGCCAGCATCCCCACTTCTTGACTACACTTCCTGACTCCCGTCATCATTAAAGGCTCCCATCCCACCATTTCTTAGTCTGTGCTCATGTCCCTCCTACATCAATAAAACATTTCTTCCTTACCTATTCCTTCCCTGCAGAATGAACAGGGCCAGCATTTTTTCTGTATGTAGCTCTTGGCTCATATTAGATATAAATCAAATCACTTGCAAATGGAATATTGGTAGATGAAAAAAACATTTCCAGAAAGGATTGGATTGGGAAAGAGGAATAAAAGCTTGCACACTAGCTACTTTGGATTAGTTGTAGGTCAAAGGAAATGCATGGAAATAAATAAATATATTTTTAGTCATACCTCTTGGCTTCTTTGAAATTATCTGTTTTTCAAAATGGCATTCAATGCAACATTTTTCACATTGTAGTCTTCGCAGATTTGACACAGGTGAGTCCTGGGCAGCAAAGACATTCATAGAAGTGTGCATTCATTTAATTTTCCTGATCACAGTGGGAGTCTTAGCTTTTAGTACGGTGTCTGCCCTTGGAGTCACATGCAGTCAAAACAAGTTGATTGGGTATTTAGTGAATGTTATGCTGGATATTTTTATGTCAACTTGACACAAGTTTAAGGAAATGCTTCCATGAGATCAGGTTGTTGGCAGACTCATAATTCATTTTCTTACATAGTGATTCACAGTCTATTGTGGGTGATGTCATTCCTGGGCTGGTGGTCCTGGCTTCTATATGAAAGCAGACTGAGCAAGCCAGTGAGCAGCTCCCTTCCATGGCCTCTGCATCAGCTCCTGCCTCCAGTTCCAGCCTAATGGAGTTCCTGTCCTGACTACCTTCAGTGATGGGCTATGATAGGGAAGTCTATGCCAATAAACCCTGCCCTCCCCAATTTGCTTTTGGTTATGGTGTTTCAGCACAGCAATAGTAACCTAACTGAGACAAATAGACGTGTACTAAGCATTTCACGTGGACTGATCATCAACTCTTTGAGCACTTTGGTGTAGTCACAGCCACAACAACTTTTTACCATGGTGGCAAATAGTTGGGGGTTCCATTGCTGAAGTTTCCTGCACAAGTCAATAAAACCACCAATAGTTCCTACTGGTTATTTGTATTTGGCATCATGCTAACCACTTTATACGCATCATTCTAGTGAATCACAACAGCTCTGAGATACTAATTAGCAGCAGGACCAAGGTTCTGATCCCAGCAACTGTGACATTGTGTATTTTAACCCTTTATTAATTCCCTTTAAAGGCCTGTGCATGAATGCTATTGACCAGCATATCTCCCGTTGCTGCTGCCCAGCTGTGGCTATGGCAGGGACTATTCCATTCCAGCTTTAGTCTCAAAAGTACTGACTCTTTCGTCAGAGATTTCTGTCAGTGACGTGCGTGAAAGCAGAAACTCAAAGCACTTTCTTTTATGGACAGAGACACATTGAGCAGTTGGGAAGAAATGGGGCTACCTTTTCCACTCACCCAAAAAATCCACTCTCTCAGAGGAGAGGACTAAAGCCTTCCGTAATTCCCCTCCTAGATGATAGACAAGGAGGTGCATGATGTCACACCAAGGGAAGAGGAGCTAAACCCAAGACACACATCAGCAAAATGGCTCTGGGATTAATGAGGTACCCATCCCCATTTTCTCATTTAATTTTGTTTCAGAGGAAAGTTACATAAAACATACAACAATAACTCATGGTGTTTTAAAAGCACTTTCTCCTGACAGTTGGAAACTGGGAAATCCATTATCATTTAGCTGCTGACTCATGTTAAATGCAATCAGGTAACCCAACCCCAGGGCCACCCATGCCCCAGGGGCCACCCATGCCCCAGGGGCCACCCATGCCCCAGGGGCCACCCATGCCCCAGGGGCCACCCATGCCCCAGCAGTTAAGTACTCGTTAGAAGTCCAGCATGAGTTATCCTGACTTGGATATGGAAAGATGGTCGAGTCCCAGGATTTAACTTAACATAAGCGAAGAGGCATGCAGGCAAATAGCAACCCTAGCATCTGAGAAGACAAAGGCATGGGCTACGATGGCCAAACACAGTAAGCATTTGCTCCCTCTGCCTACAAGCTACTTAATTTTTCTCTAATGATGTGATGGGAATTCTGCTTTGAGCAATCACACATCTTCCCTTTCAGTCTATTTATCATGAATGATGTCTAAGACAGAAAAGGGTGCAAACTGAATTATAGCCAGGAGAGGTTCTGGCTTATTTTGTGTTTTAATTCCTAGATTGGCAGTAGCAGAAGCCAGCCACCTTTATTTACGAATGGAACCATCAGTCAGAAGAAAACAATTAATGGGTTTTCTCCTAAGCTATGTGGCTACTTGTACCGAAGGGGGTGTTTCTGCCTGCAGGTAGGTCATAACAAACCGGAGCTTCTGAATAGGATACAGCAGTGGCCAGTGGGGCAAAGCTCCCACTGCAACAGCTAGATGCTAGAAGATAAATTGCAGAAGTTTGAGAAAGGGCCATGTCGGTTAACAGGAATGAGGTACTCTGTGATTCTGGGAAAGAGAAAGGCCACCTGGTCACCCTCAGCCATTGTTTGTGCTTAAAGTGTGTGGCAGACGGCTGGCTTTGCTGACACAGCAGGGGCCACCTGAGAGTCCTAACTCACCTGGGGGAGACCCTCACCAGGAAGTACGTCTTGACGTGGGTATGGGCGCTGTAATAAAGAGGTGCTTCTAAGCCTGACCTACAAAACTTCCCCTCTTGTTGATATGTGAAGCAGGCACTTCCAGAAGACAGTGTGACACAATTTGGAAAAAGCGTGAGCTTTGTCATTCACGCACAGACCTGTGTGCAGGTTCTTGCCCTGGTTGCCTTAGTTACTTATCTAATCACTCTGAGTCTCAACTTTGATCATCTTACTTTATGAGAAAGATTTAGACTCTGAGGGACTCTACCCCATAACCGCTTATAAATTAATAGAAAAAATCCATCTCACTCCTTTAAACCTTGAGAAATATTTCCCCAGATATTTCTTATCTGTAAAATGAGAATTCTTATAGTTACTTGCTGAATTCTTATAAAACTTCAAAGGTACAATTTGCCTGGCACATACTATGTGCTCACTATAAATAGCAATAACATGAGAAGATCCATATTCTCACGCCCTTCCTTATAAACACCCATACACACATGCCTGCGTAATTATTGCTGTTTCACAGGTACTGGGGAAGATTTTTATTTGGCTCTAGTAGCCACTATTGACTTTCCCAACAAATATTTTCTGCTTTACACTTGTACAGGGCTGTAAATTAAAGACCATTACATCCTGCTGACATCCTCACCAAGTCCAATACCCAAGGCCTTCCAAAGCACACAGGCACTGACCTCAGTAGCCAGGTCCTCCTTCTACTTGGGTCTAATTAGATTTCTAACAAATAAGGACAAATGTGAAAGGGGTGTTAATTAATTTTTTATTGTGTTTCTTTGGTGGAAGCAGGGCTAAAAACACACTCTCATTTGGAACGAAAGCAAGCTTCGTAGGTAGCCAGGATCTGGGTAATAGTGTTTTATAGTTCCCCTTGTTCCATGGACCAAGATAACCCCCAGGCCCAAAAGGAGACAGATGCCAGTGATTTCACAAAAAGGATCTGGTGGTTTTATAACTCCGTTGGGATTGTAATGTCTGGTTCCTCTGGGCAGTACAGAAATCTGCATTGGTGCTCAGTGAGGAGCAGAACAAAGAGGGTTGTATGATGATACGGAGAAAATTACTTTTCTTTTTCTCCGTGAGACTCATTGTGCCTGTATCTATAAGCAAGGGGGAAACTTTATACCTAACTCTTACGATGTCTTCATCGCACATCTGATGTGGCCGAGGGGATTGTCAAAGCCAAGGGTGTGCAAGTTTGTGTGGCCATCCAGGTTAGATGTTGTTAGAAGTCTGCAGTTAGAGTTAATTTCATTCATGGTGGAATGATTACAAGAAGATGGTTTATGCCTAACCGTCCTTTCTGCCACTTTTATGAATTCTATGATAACAGGACAATATCTTCCTCTACTGGGCATCTCTAACAGGTGCTGTGGTAGAAAATCATTTCAATCAATAAGATAGCCTCTCATTCTAAATAATATATTTAAAGTGGTATTATATTCCCACAATAGATAGTATATTGACTCGAATTTAGCTTAAGGCATAAAAGACAGACCAGAGAACTTCCTGGGCTACCTCTTTGTTAACTAAAATTGTTCTTTGATAATTTTCCTACACATATATAGTATGTTTGGATTATTCGCATCTCCAAATTTTCTTATCTCCCACTCACCCTTACCAACCTCCTCCTCTAAAGCTAAAGGTTCCTTTCTGTTTTATTTTGTGATCCACTGACTTTAACCAGGACCATTGTGTGATGATGGGTTTGGACCTATCCTTCGGACTTGGTGGGCTCACCACCAGAAAACAATGGAAGATATTTACCTCCATCTCTTCTAGAATCTAGAAGATCAATATCTATAGTTCAGCAGAGAGGATAAAGCTTTAAGATCCCCACACACCCATTAAACTGATAGCTGAGAGGGCTAGCTTTATGCAGGCGCTGCTATGAGTTTGTGATTTCAATGGCCGTGTCACGCCCAGAAGATAACATTTGATAGGCATTCTTCCTACTTTTCTGGCACTTACACCCGCCCCCCGCCCTCCATGATGTTTTCTGAGCCCCAGAGAGGTTGCCATAAGTGTCTTGTTTAGGGCTGAGCCTTCAATTGTCACATTTTCTCTGTACCTTATGCACCCATAAGTCACTGTGCTCAGCACTGCTCACTGCCGAAAGAAGTTTCTGTGGCTAGGATGACAGCGTCATTTTTCTATGGGTACAAATATAGATTTAGAATACAGTTTGATCTGTGTCAATGTAGATAAACAATAATGTGAAGTTCCCTCTGAGGCTTTCGTATTTCTCCAACCCAGTGTTGTTAACCGGATTTCGGGGTTTACAGTCATGGATTCCACCCCCCACACCCCACCCCACCCCCGAACAGGTGGATCAGGCTAATCTAATTAGAAAATGATGGGTTATCCCTACAACAGTGGTGCCAACGTTGCACCAATGGGCACATCCTGCATAGCAGGTGGGTATTGAAGTTCATAGGCTTCACAGAAAAATACGACTTCCTGTGCTCTTTTTCTCCCCCAGCAGCCTTGTGGTGATTCCCCTACAGGATATGTATGTATGTATGTATGTATGTATGTATGTATACATATGATACCATATATATCACATCATTAGTAAACCAATCCTAAGCATATACGAAAGAATTTTATGTCCTACTACAGAGACATTTGCAAATGGTTTTCTTCCATCCTGTGTCCCTCACTTGATTGGCAGTTTCTTTGGCTATACAGAAGCTTTCCGATTTCATGAGATCCTATTTATTGATTGTCTTATTCCCTGCACTGTGAGAGTACTTACTATCAGAGCGTCTTACCTATGCCTGCATGTAAAAGGGGGCTCCCTCACCTTTTCCTCTAGCAGTCTCAGAGTATTGGGTCTTATGTTGGAGTCCTCGGTCCATTACACGTAGGTTTTGTGCAAGGTGAGAGGTCCGGATCTGTTTAATGCTTCTGTATGTTGATTCCCAAGTTTTAGAGAACCATTTGTTAAAGAGGTTGTCTTCTCGGCGTCCTTTCTCAGTACATAGCTCTGGAGTTTACCAAAAGCCAGGTGGCTGTGGTTGTGTGGACTTTGAGTGGTGTCCTCTATTCTATGTCACTGATCTATATGTATTTTTGTACTAGTACCATGCCATTTTTATTGCTATGGCTGTGTAGATAACTAGAAATGAGGTACGATGAGTCTGCTGCAGGCTTATTTTAGTTCAGGATTGACTTTGCTATCCTGGACCTTTTGGCCTTCCTTTTTTATTTCATACCCTTGTGTATTGTACGCTGCTCATCCCAGCTACCTCTCTCCAACTCCTCCACCACCTCAACACATCCCCTTCCTAAATCCAGTCCCTTAGAAGACGGCTATGACCCAACTAAACCCAGTTAGCATGAACAATATGCACACGGGTGTGAGCTGACCCACAGGTACACTGGCAGCCTACCAATGGCTGCCCCCAAGGGAAAAGCGATGGTCCCTCAGTAGCCATCAACTCATCAGCTAGGAGTGGGGCGTTGGGAGCCCCATATACTTCCCTCTCCATGACACAATTTTAACTGGGTTGATCTTGTGTATATCTTATCCACGCAGCCACAGCCACTGTGAGTTCGTGTGTGAAGCAGCTGTGTTGGTTTTGGCTTTGTCCATGTAGCATTAATTTTTTTCTATATCCGTGGAGAATGGCCCTGGAATTTTATTGGGGCTATGTGGAATCCATAGTTAGCTCTTCACGGGTTGGCCATTATTACAATCTTAATTCTTCTGATCCATGATCGTGGGAGGTCTTTCCACCGTCTATTGCCTTCTCCAATTTTTATGTTCAGGGTTACAGTAACTTTATTGTAGTGTTCATATTCTATCTTCTTTGTCAAACTATTTTTATTATTATTATTATTATTATTATTATTTTGTTAGCTTTATCTCTAGGCACACAATTTTTGTGCTCCTGTAAGTAGGATTGTTTCCCTGTACTTTCAAAAGTTTTGTTTGTCATGATGTCTAGGAAGGCTACTTTTTGTATTGGGTTTGCATCCTGCTACTTTATTGAAAATGTTTATAGGCTTTAATAGTGTTTCTCAACATTTCTAACTCTATGACTCTTTAATACAGTTCTTACTATAGTAGGGACCCCCAGCCATAAAATTATTTTGTAGCTACTTCATAACTGTAATTTTGCTATTGCTATGAATCACAATATAAATATGTTTAGAGACAGAGGTTTGTTGGAGGGGTCATGACCCACAGGTTGAAAAGCATTGCTCTAACGAGCTTTAGTGAACGCTTTAAGAGTCTTCTGAATAGAATTATTCAAATAGTAATATTTTGACCTATTTTTATAATTTGTATATCTTTTATCCCTCCTGTCTTTTAAAAATAGTATTTATTACTCCTCTAAGAATTTCATACCGTACACTGTGGACACACTCACTCCTCTCCACTCTCTCCACCTCCCGCCTCTTCCCTTCCAACTTTGAGACTGCACCTTTTACTTCCCCTTTCCTCACTGAGTCATCTTTGTGCTGTTCAGACAGTTCTGGGTTTGGGGGTGCAGTCAGTTTTCCAGCAGTCACATTAAAAACAAACAAACAAACTGTTCCTCTCCTAGAAGCTACCAGATGTCAACAGAATCTCTTCTAGTGGAAAGACTACATACTCCCCTTCCCCGCTCCATGCTTTTGTCTGGCTGGAGCCTTGGGTTTCCATGGGCCTTTTGGGTGCTGTCATAAGTGCTGTAAGTGTGTATGTGCTTCTGCCTTCTAGTGTCTGAAAAACATCTTTTTTTTTTTTCAAAGTCATTCACCATCTGTATCTCTTGGACCCTGTTCTTCAGAGACCCCTGAGCTTTGGGTAGAGATATGACTATCTGGTTCTGGAGTGAATACTCTATAGTCTTCAGTTTGCTGCTTGTCAATCAGTTGGGGGTCTCTGCACCACTTGCCATGTACGACAAGCGGTCATTTCTTATTGTTATAGCCAAGACTTCAAACACGATATTGAATAGCAGTGTGTTGGGGAGAATATCCTTGTCTTGTTCCAGGTCTATGTCAGGAAACTGAGTTTTTCTTCACTTAGCATGCTGTTGACTATGTCTGTCCTTTATTTTGTGAGATGTGCTCCCTCTGTACCTTGACCCTCTACGACTTTTTACATGAAGAAATGCTGATTTTTATCAAAAGCTTCTTGTGTGTGTATTGGCATGATTGTGTGTTTTCTCTCTTTGAGTCCATTTATATGATAAATTACATTTTTGATTTATGTTGAATCACCCTTGTATCTCTGGAATGAAGTCAACTTGATCATGATGAATGATCTTTTTAGTGTGATCCTAAATTCAGTTTGTGTTTTACTGAGAATTTTTTATGTCTCTATTCATGATGGAGATTGGTGTGTAATGTCTCTTTGTTTCTTTGGCCGTGTCTTTACCTGGTTTGAATGTCACAGTAATGTGAACTTCATAAAAAGAATTTGGAAGCATTCCTTCCTTCCCTATTTAATAAATGAGCTCAGTGGTACTATTCAGGTCTCTATTGATGATTCTACAGTGAATCAATATGGTCCTTTTTCAGGTGGTAAACATTTTAATATTGGATCAAATTCACTGATTTTTTTTTGTAGCTCTGTTTAATTTATTTATTTAACTTGTTTAATTTATTAAGTACTTGGTAGATATTCATTATAAATTTATCCATTTGTCTTATGTTTCCCAAGTTAGTGCAATTTGGGCTTTTAAGGTATGTCCTTATGATTTCTGAATTATATTGGCATCTATTGAAAATCCTTCCCTTTGCACCTCCAGTTTTCTCAATTTAAGACATGTCCCTCTCTTTGTTGGTTAATTAAGCTAAGGGATTGTGTGATGGCTAGTTTTATGTCAACTTAACACAAGCTAGAATCACACCAATGCTGACCTAACTAAGCAGAGTTAGTACCAAGATGGAAGGGTGACACTCTGAGAGATTTGATCATGTGTTTGGAGGAGGACCGTGGAAGGATTTTGAAAATTTGGGTGAGAAAAGTCATTGAGTGTTCAAAGCTTGGTGAGGTATTCTTTGGGAGCTTGAAAGTAAAGGGTGTTGAGACAAATGCTTGTGAAGTTCCAGATGGAGGTTTGACAGTCCGTTAAGATTCAGGGCCCTTCACTATTTTATATCGAGAACCTGTGGTTCTAGTTAGCAGGGGCTGAAGAATCAGCTGTGATTAACAACAGACCAGAAACCGGAATAAAACCTTTGCTTTCCTGGGGCGAGCAGATCTGTTTTAAATTTAGCTTTACTGAATAACCCTCCTCCCGCCAATGTGTTCAAGCTCTCTTAATCTGCTTTTCTCATGATCTGTTTCACTGAGGGACTTTCCACAGAGCTGTTTTATTTAGGTTATTACCGTTTTCATTTCTAACATTGCTTTAGCTGGGCTTCTCTTCAGAAAGCCTATCGCCTCGTTGGATGTTATTTCCATGCTGCGAATTCACTTCCTCGTTCCATCCAGCTCTTTGCTGTGCTCTCGTGGAGCACGCTCGTGTCTTGGTTGAGTTGCTTGAACTTATTTACAATCTCACCTTTGACTTTTTTTTTTGTGAATGTTCTAAGTTGATTATCACTGATGGCCATTACTCTGGGACTGGTAAGTTTTGAAAGACAATGTGTTCTTAATTTGGTGTGTGTGTGTGTGTGTGTGTGTGTGTGTGTGTGTGTGTGTGTAGAGTTTCTTTCTCTTCTTTTATTTCTTTCTTCCATTCAAGTCACTATTCTTTTTTTTATGGAGTTATTCACAATGTTAATGAGTCAGAATAGGGTTGATTTTCCTTGAATGATTAGACTTGTATTCAAGCAATCAGTCTCTATCCCTACTCTTCTCCTAAGAGTGGGCTAGTCTCTGAAGGCATGGTCACGATCTAAGAGCAAGAGCATCCTTAGTTGTTCAGACCCCCCCCTCTTCCTCTTGTGGTGTGACTCTGTGTCTGGGCATTCTACCCAGGATCAGCTATGGCGTGATTCTTGCTTCAGCAGCCTCACATACATACTGTGGTGTCCATAGACTTGGATGCCTTACCCTGGATTATGATCAACCCCCTCCCCACTTTTGTAGTCTCTGCCATGTGGTGTGGGACCCTGATCACCTGGGCACCCTACTCTCCATCAGCTCTAGCCCCTAGTACATTCTGCAATCCCCACCACATTTTCTGGATTATTATTTTTATTAATTATATTTATTCTTTTTTTTACATAACAACCATAGTTTCCCCTCCCTCTTTTCCTCCCATTCCCTCCCCCAACCTCCTGCAGCCCCACTCCCAGTCTACTCCTCCTCTGTTCCTGTTCTGAAAGGAGCAACCCTCCCATGGACGTCAACAAAGCATGGCACGTGGAGATGATGTCGAACTAATCTTCCCTTAGTCCATGGCAGTTGACAATAAGCAGAGCATCCTTAAGAGAAGAAAACAAAACACGTTTAGAAGGAAGCACTGATTGCTTACTTTCTTCTAGTGTATTTTCCAGAACACAGTTCTTAAACTTAGGGTTTGTTTAAAAGTTCAAAGTGCTGGGCCACATCAAACGCATCCTGGGTCAAATTGTTGGTGGTTTGGGTACTTATGGGAGGATGGGAAAGCCTTAGGGATACCCACATGTGTAGGCTTCAGTGTAATTCTTCATACACAAGTGTGAGAACATCTGTCTCAAGGTAATCAGATCACTGATTTTGCACACACTGTTGGGCACAATCACTGAGAAAGAGGGCACCTTGCTGACTTCCTGGGACTGGCCTAAGTCCACATGTTGCTTCTTAGTTAGGAAAGATAGCATTTAGGAGGCTATACTTAAGATACTTCTCATGTCCACTTCCTTAGATATTTCATATTTATAGTTCCCAGCATGGCTCAATGCAGGCACCAGCTTTCATCATTGTAATGTTTTCCCCCCAAGCTCTATGCCCACCGATAATATTTCTTTTGTTCCAAACTATGTAATATATTAATGAGCCCCTGAAGTCCATGCAGTAACAGTTATTGTTCGAGGTACCCTGGAACACACACACACACACCACACACACACACACACACACACACACACACACACACGCGTGCGCACACACACACACACACACACACGCGTGCGCACACACACACCACACACACACACACACACACACACCCCACACACACACACCACACACACACACCACACACACCACACACACACACACGCACACACACACACCACACCACACACCACACCACACACACACACACACACACACACACCACACCACACCACACACACACGCACACACACACCACACACACACCACACACACACACGCACACACGCACACACACACCACACACCACACACACACACACGCACACACGCACACACACCACACACACCACACACACACACGCACACACACACCACACCACACACACACCACACACACACCACACCACACACACACACACACACACACACACACACACACACACACACACACACACCACACACACGCACACACACACCACACCACACCACACACACACACACACACACCACACACACACACACACACACACACACACACACGCACACACACACCACACCACACACACACCACACACACACACGCACACACGCACACACACACCACACACCACACACACACACACGCACACACGCACACACACCACACACACCACACACACACACGCACACACACACACCACACCACACACCTCACCATACACACACACACACACCACACCACACACCACACCACACACACCACACCACACACCACACCACACACACACACACACACACACACACACACACACACACACACACACACACCACACACACCACACACACGCACACACACACCACACCACACCACACACACACACACACACACACCACACACACACCACACCACACCACACCACACACACACACACACACACACACACCACACACACACACACACACACACACACACACGCACACACACACCACACACACACACACACACACACACACACACACGCACACACACACCACACCACACACACACCACACACCACACACCACACGCACACACACACCACACCACACACACACACGCACACACGCACACGCACACACACACACCACACCACACACCACACCACACACACACACACACACACACACACACACACACACGGTGGAGGGGGTGGGATTCACAAACCAACCCCACACACAAACCCCACCAGGTGCTGTGTCAGAGATGTGCACTGTAACCCTTCCTATGCCTGTAGGAGAGCCTGGTGTTCGTGTGTGCTAATAAAAGCAAGATGCACTCACTGTCACATCCACATTCCCCACTGTGCTTGCTGCAGAGCCTGCCGCTGGCTTGGCAGTCGTTTTGGGAGCAGTCCTGTAGTGCTGCTCCGTGTTCTAGCCTTCGTCTTTGCTTTTTAGCTTGCTGCTTTGCACGCCTCCTCAGCTACCCACAGCTTAGATCTCTGCACCGTGAATCTCTGTTCCAGAGCGCTCCTGAAAGGGAGAGAGGGACAGAAGAGAGACAGACAGAGCATGAACGTGAGACCTGGTGTTGTCTCTGTTTGGCTCCTGGTTTATTTCTTTTCCTCCCCACTTTTGTCAGTCTTGGTCTTCCGCCTTGTCTCTTTCTCAGCAGCCGGCAGCCATATTTCTCAGGGGTTCCTTCATGCTGGGCTCACACAAGCTGTGGAGTTTAGAGGTGGCCACTAGCTTATACCGGATCTAAGCGCAGACCTGCAAACTGGTGCGACATGGCTCCAAGCCTTTGATATTCTATGGTATTTAGGAAACTGCATGGCCCTGACCAGATGATGGACAGGTCTCTCTCCCCCGTAGCCTGAGGAGCTAGGCTGGTTTACTCAACAGTCTCCCGGGATTTGCTGGGATCCGCAAATCCACATCTTCGTCCCTCAAATGTGGAGAACACTTTGCACGGAGAACCTTTGTGCCTCATTAGCTTGTACAACAGCAAACAGATCGCACATACCACCCCCCCCTACGCCGTGGCCTAATAATATAAGGGCAAGCAGTAAGAGGTCTGGCTCCCACTGGCTTTACAAGGCTTGAGAACGAGCAATGTTGCAGGTTTTACTCTGTGCACAGATGAAATTTTAAAATGGACAAATGTCTTTTTATTGTGTAAGTTTCCAAAGGACAGACAGAAGGCACATGCACAGTAATGGGTCTTTTAAGTATGTGTATGTGAACACATACTTAAGAGCCCCTAAGCTGGATTTCTCTCTCGACAGACTAAAGATGGCAGCTGTGGTCCAGTGTCCAACAAAGCTACTGTGCCTTCCTCTGACTCCCCTTGGCCCCTAACAGAAATTGGGGTCTCACATCAATTATGGGATATGGAAAATTTTGAGGCATCCTAGACAATACTTGGGTAACTTGAGTATGATCAATAGCATACCTTACCAAGTTTTAACCAACGACATTGAACGGGATTTTGAAAAGGGCCTCCTAAGAGTCAGCAAAGCAGTGCTTCTGAAGTCAGTTTCTTTGGTCTGTGATTTCTTGGCGTGGAGTTTCATGTTTCCTAAAAATAACACCATGAATAGATCTCATGCCCCAGTGGGGATTTAGCCAGGACTGTGTGAATTATGCTTTTTTTTTTATAATTAGGTATATTCATTTATTTCTAGT
The DNA here is from genome assembly GCA_030556225.1 of Cricetiscus sungorus. Taxonomy (NCBI): domain Eukaryota; kingdom Metazoa; phylum Chordata; class Mammalia; order Rodentia; family Cricetidae; genus Cricetiscus; species Cricetiscus sungorus. The sequence continues at coordinate 6,858,210 of JANBXA010000328.1, read as the reverse complement.
GCCAGTGGATAATATTTTGAGCTTCACTGTTACTATTTCCTGGTTGGTTTATAATTCCCCAAGTGCATATGCACCTACAGGGCAAGTACGCTTGCCAACCTCATTACAGGCAAAAATCAGAAATGTACCTGAAGAACACTCCATCTCCTCTTTCAATTGTTCCTTGTCCTTCAGCCTGTTTAGAGTCCCAGAGGAGCGAGGCATCGTTGAGAATGCCACCAGAGAGAGCAGCTTGAGGGTGGTCACCGAGAAAGATGAATTGGAAACATAAAAATGGAACAATGAAAAGCGATCACTTACCAGGCGAGAGATGTTGTTGGCAGTAGCGGAGTCCTGCTCTCTGGGGAGCCACAGAATAGAAATGGATACAGAGGTTAAGAGTGGGAAATGACCAAACGTAGGACTTTTCTAAAGTACTTATATATGGTGGATCTGCTTTAAAGACGTGGGTAACTTTAGGGGACATGTAGAGGGGGGAGAGAGATGATATAACTTAAATTCTTCCAAATGCACCTGCTCCCCAAATGATCACCTAAGAATTAACGACAACAGCCTCTTTTGGCAAAATCTTTATGGCTTCACCACAGAGAGACGGGGTACTTTTAAAGCTGGAAAATGATTACTATCTGAAAACAGATAAGAAAACGCATGAGAATAGATAGTAATTTCCCCTGCACTGCCTTGAGTGTGACAGCTCCTGCCATGTCTTTGATGGGCAACATTAAGATCCTTCCTTGAAACCTGATCAACTCACCCACGTTGCCAATCTAAATAGGACATGTATAGTGTCTTATGGTCCACAGAGAATCTCCCTAAACAGAGCTTGTTCAAAGCATCTTGGACTAGAGAACATGCCTGGAGGAATGCCATTATAGGGCTTGCTTCAAAGGTTCCACCTTCCTGTAGTGTGGAGCCCAAGTGTTAGAGAAGGGGAGGAGACAGGGGCTGTGTCTATAGAATCACCAGCTCTCTGTGAATCCACCAGCCCTTAGCATGGGAGCTTCCATATGAGAGCCAGGGTTCACGTCTTCCCCTTATCCTGGAAAACAGTAAGGCCCCTTTTTCCAGACGCAAACACTCTCCCTTCCATTCAGCTGCAGCATACTGTCGTGTCTGACCCTCTACTACCATGCCTTTTGTAGCTGATGTTCCTTAACTGCCTCACTGGCCCTTACGGATGCATTCCCCTAGACTTCTTGCTACCTTGGTTTCTTGAATGTGGTGCTTCTTATTGCCATTTCTGTTTCTTATCCTCCTTCTTTGTCTTGCTTTCTCTTCTGCTTTCCAGGACCTTGATTTTTGGTGAATTTTCAAGATTTCCTCCTCTTGCCTTCTGCTTTTTGTCTAGACATTCGCGTTTCTACTGAAGTCGTGTTTCTTTGCCTCGTAACCTCACTGTAAAGGGGAGCAACTTCAAACTGGAAATCAGCAGCAGTTTTATGGTGTGGACCTAGTATTTCCAAAGTTATGACGTGCCAGCCAGGACACATCTATGTGAACATGTGATCTCTAATTCATTTCTCTTCTTAAAGTTTGATATCTGTTGCAAATATTCCAATTTTGAAAACTGGGACCAATGTTGGACAAGTCCAAGTGTCCTTGAGGATCTCTAACTCTTGCTGGGATGTGTGTGGTGTGTATATATCCTAGAGATGTGTCCTTTCCTTATCTGCACACCCCATTCTCAATCCTACCAGGCTTTGACTCATTTTGCTATGTATACGTACATTGTCAGCTTCTTTCTGAACGTATGGTTGGAGACTGTATGAAATGAGCTGTGAAAATGATGACTGCGTCTTTCCAGCTATATTTCCCCATCCTCTCCTCTTATTCCTTTCCCTTAAAGTACTTTCAGGCTCAGTTGCCTACATGGTGGTACACACACAATGCATGTATACTGGATTAATAATCAGAGAGAGAGAGAGAGAGAGAGAGAGAGAGAGAGAGGGGGGGGAAGGAGGGAGGGAGGAAGGAAGGGAGGAAGGAAGGAAGGAAGGAAGGAAGGAAGGAAGAAAGAAAGAAAGAAAGAAAGAAAGAAAGAAAGAAAGAAAGAAAACATAAACCAATAAAAATAAAACCAATGATGTGCCCAGGGGACCAGGTGATGAGAAATGTAAACCCTGGGAGAGGCTGAAACTCATCAGGTTTCATATATTATCACTAGACTTTCTCTTTCTGTGCCTCAGTGTCCTGACCTGGATGTGGGCATAATAATAGCATCCACAAACTGCCCTGTCTTCAACTTAACTTTAAAATGTTTTTAGATTAAATTTCCTGCCTTCAGGCCTAACCTGTCTTCCACCTCAGCTCTCACAGAGCCCTGATGGACTTGAAATAAGGTACTCCCCCTCCTTAAAAACATCTTCCCATGTAGGAAGCTGTAATCATAAGTACGTGCTCTGCACCTTTGGGGGCAGAAGTCACTGTAAAGCCATTCTAGGCTCACTATATAGGTCTGCCTATCTTCAAGACCAGAGACCCTTCATTCCAGACTATGGCTGAGAGAGAAGGGGATGTCGTAAGGCCCTTCCTATGGGGCATCTCTCCTTACTCTGTTTAGATTTGCCTCCTCCCATGAAGAAGATAAGAGAGAGGTCCTCTTTCCTTTATGTTAGGTCAGCAGCAAACACAGTCTGTGGCTTTCTCACCCCAAGTCCACCTGAAAAACCCTCCAACCCTTTGATTCAAAGGAACTGAATTCCCATTGAGTTTTGAAGAAACTATACAATTTCTGTCATGCCATATAATCTAAACAGGACTGTTACAACCATCCTACCAACACACAGAGAGCAGCAGTGATCAGAAAACTACTTGGTAAAGCATTTTAAGCTTGGAATTGTGTGTCTGTGTTGGGTATGTCCACATGATCAAGTGGACGGAGGCACTGGATCCCCCACAGTTACATGAGTCTGTGGTCCTCCTGATGTGGGGGTTAGGAACTGAACCCAGGTCCTCTGAAAGAACAGTGCGTGCTCTAAAGCACTGAACATGTCTTTACCCCATCCACGGGGCTGCTGCCTGTGTGCCAACACCAGGAAACATTGAGGTAAAGGATCAGGGGAGGCATATCTAAAGTCCCGAGTACTCCACACCACTCTTGAGGTGCCTGCCCTAAGCCGTGAGAGTGCATGGATGAGCTGTATCTGAAGCCAGTGCCCAAGGAGAAGGCCAAAACCAACTTTTAAAGAACATGCTGACATTAGCTGAGAACAGACAGATTTGTATAAAATTGCTTGCAGACTTCAGGTCTACATGCCTTTATGCCTTGGGTAATTCTCATATTTTATGTTAGAAAATGAATAATTGGAGGTAAAAAGTATTTTATTTTTTATCTTTCCTACTACACAAAATCAAATCCAAACAGAATACCTCAACCATTTTCATCTATTCTTTAACTTTTAGACATTAATTTCACATAATATATATATGTACATATATAATATATAATATAAATATATTTATATATAATATATCATATTTCCCCCTCTCCCAACTCTCCTCAGTTTCTCCTGAACCACCGGACCCCCCTCTGTGTGTGTGTGTGTGTGTGTGTGTGTGTGTGTGTGTGTGTGTCTGTGTGTGTGTGTCCCTCTCGCTGTCTCCCATCAAGTCCAGTATGTATTGACTTATTACTCCCAGGCATGTGGCCCTGTTCGCAGTGCAATCAATATACAAGGAGTCACATGAAAAGCAAGCAAATCACAACAGAAAACCGATTTTCCTTCTCCCAGTGGTAATCAAATGCCAATAGCTCCTCAGCAAGAGATGAGAGTTTGTACCCATCTCCTCTTCTCCATACTGGGGTTCTGTGTGGCGTGGGCTGGTACAGGCCTTGTGCATGCTGTTGTAATTGCCTGGAATTCATCTGCACATCTTCCCGTGGTGTCTGGGAAGGAAGCACTGTTTCTGTCATCCATCACCTCTGGCTCCTAGAGTCTCTCACCTGCCCTCTTCCATGTAGATCCCAGAGCATTGGAGGAGGGAAGTGATGTGGTCCTCACATTAGGGCCAAGCACTCTGGAGTCTATTTCTACACATGGACCAGTTTGGGATCTTTGTGTAAATCGTTGGCCATGGCATATCTGGGGCAAGTAGAGGTTCTGAAGTAAATGGTCTTCCTTACAGAGCCTGCTGCTTCCTCTCAGATGTTCTCCTCTCAGAGAACAGGCCTCCAGGCTCAGTTCTCCCTGGCAGGAAATGTGAAAGGAGGTGGCATTTGCTTTTCTCAGTTACAGATACCAGCAATGTTCAGTGGGTAAGGAGAAAGACGCCAAACCCATTCTCCATATACTTCCTCTGTTAGTCCTCTGCACGCTGCTGGCATGCAAGAAAAGTGTGTGAGTGTGGGGTGGGGTGGGGTGTGTGCGTGTGCGTGCGCGTGCGTGTGTGTTGGAGTCATCTGGAGTCTTTGCTGAACAACAAACAAGAACTAGATCAAACCTACCATTGTTAAGAGTCCTGCCCCACCAGGCAGAAACTGAAAACCCTAGGGCAGCATGAACCCCATAGCCTGGTGGCTCAGGCATCAGAGATGAACTCCAGTTACAAGCGTGTCAGACCAGCAGCACCGGGACCCTGACACCGTCATGCCATCACACAGGCAATGAAGGGACCCCAGCTAACCACTGACTCTGGCTGGACTTAAGACTCCCTCCTGAGACCTTTTTTCCGTTTCTGTGAGGATAAACTGGTCACTTCCATCCATATTATTAAAGGTATATAGCAAATAAGTGCTCACTAGCCCTCCCAACTCTAGCTGGAACACTATCTTTTAATTTTCTTTTTACTCTCAGTAGTACGTACTAACACACCAAGCTCAATTCTCTCCTATTGTTATTCTGTATTATGTTTCTAACACAGCTCCTGACATCTTTTCATAGTTTCTTCCATTTTAATCTTCCCTTAAACAAACTTCAGTGAAACCAATGTTCCAGGAACTGTGCCAGCCTCTGAGAAAACAAAGATTAGTAATATACCACTCCATGGCTTTGAAACATCCACCAGGCCACCAATCTACAGAGGAACAGACGAGGGACATTAGATGAATAACCAATGCTACACAAATTAGATCTGCTGTTGGCACATAAAGAGAACAAGCCTGGTGTCAGGCCTTGGAAAAAGGAGAGCAGAAGGCATAAAATAATAAATGTTTGCAGGCATTCAGGGAGAGAGCTACATTAGGACCTCCTCTGCTTGCAGACTTATTATTGAGAAATTATTAATCACCCAGAGGTGTACTATTAAAAGGGAATCAGCAGTGACCTCAGAAGGAGGCAAGAGCTTTCAAATGTTCTCCCTGGTCCCTTGTTGGAAGCAGGCAGAAAGCAGGCTGGCTTTGAACGCCCACACATCTGCAAAACTGCTTTTCTTTTGCCCCGTTTTTTTGCAGTTGTTTTAATATTTAATTGGAACAAGTATACTTTGACTCCCTGCACCTCGTTAGAGCCTTCTGAAAACTGAATGTGAGGAAGGGAATGATGTCACTTTTTCTCTCCTGCCCTCAGACCCAGGCTTTTGAAATCTGTTACATAAGGGCTGAAATGTCTGATGAAGCCAAGTACTCTTGATGCTTAGGAGAAGGGTGTGGGTGGATGCTCTGGGGTCAGCTAGATGCTGCCTGCTTCTTCCAGCCTTCCTTCTCCTCGCCTGCATGCTGACTTTGATGCAGGACACTCTGAAGACGGATGGCCTCCCTAATTCTCCCCACACTAACACTACAGTCTGTATATCACAGACGACAGAACTAACGTTGGAGAGGTCCAACCTGTTCCACGCCACACAGCCCTGCAAAGCACTATCTCCAGGACTGGGACTCAGGTAGCCTGACACCAGAGTCATTTGATTTTTAACTGTGGTGCTATTGTTTGTCAAATAAGAGCTCGCAAGTCAAGGCAAGCTCAGAACTTGTCTGGGAAGGGAGTTTAAGTCCCAGGAACAAAAAAAGCAACCCTCTTGTTTTCTGTTATAAAGGAGGGGCTAGCGAGACAATTGAGCAGTTAAGAGCACTGGCTGCTCTTCCAGAGGACCGAGATTCAGTTCCCAGCACCCACAGGACAGCCCACAGCTGTCTGTAACTCCAGCACCAGGGATCGGGTCCCTTCTTCTGCCCCCTTCTTTATTACCAGGAACACGTGTCCTGTGCAGACACATGAAGGTGAAGCCCTCAAACATATTAAATCAAGAAAGAAATCTTTTGAAAACAGAAATGGAAGAACACAGTCTTGCATAAGAAGGATCATGACTTAATTAAAACTTGAAATGTGAAACTGACACTTGAGCCTTCTCCTTGCGATGACCTTGACCTGCTTGTGTCCTGTGCCATCTGACTAATGAAGTCTCCCGCTGCTGTACTCACAATCTGCCTTGAGACACTTGGAGGCATTTTTACTATCCACGACTACAGGGGCCCTTGCTGTAGGCAATGTGGGACACACAGCTAGTGAGCTGACTCTTCTGTTCCCTTGAGGGTTTGAAACAGCTTCTCCAGTGGATCTTTGTCCTTCTACACCCTGCCATAAAGGAGGCCGCACTCGTCACAGGCATGGGACAGTGTCTCAGTCAGGGATCAGGTTGGTCAGCCCTGGAAGTGAATTAAGAAAAGCTGTGGCCTCTGTGAGCACACTTGGCTTTGCCTCTCTCTTCCAGCAATTTGTCTCAGTGGAAATTCTACCTCTCGGATGCCAACCTTTGGCATCTCCCCCCTGTATCACCCTGCCCTGTTTTTTTCAGGGAGAGAGACACATCGCTCCTCCATCGCTAGCTGCGGTCATTAGTTATAGCTTTCAGAGTTACAATGCATAGCCGTTACACATCACCAACGCATGACCAGTAGAGCCGTTTTCATTAGCTGTAAGTGCACAGGAGACAGGTCCTTCCTTTTGTTCAGTACTGTGGTTCCTCAGCTTCTTCCATTAGGACCTGGGATCCAGGATGAGTTAACTCAGTTTTGGTAAGGTAGATGAATGATTTTGTTTTGCAGCAAAACCATCCTGTAAATTATACCTAGAGCTGGCATATGTGGGCCAATTTCCAACTTGCATATCCCTTTAGAGAAAGCTCCCAAAAGGAGGAAGATTCTTTCTGCCAACTGACCAACATGGGAGCAACACACTAACTAACCAACTGTCTCCTAATTGTTTCTGTGTGGAGGTTGTGCTTGTCCTCCATCCATGAAGCAACTGAAGTGCTTTATGGTCTGCAGTTATCGGGTGCATGGTCTGCAGTTATCGGGTGCATGGTCTGCAGTTATCTGTTCATGGTCTGCAGTTATCGGGTGCATGGTCTGCAGTTATCGGGTGCATGGTCTGCAGTTATCTGGTGCATGGTCTGCAGTTATCTGGTGCATGGTCTGCAGTTATCTGGTGCATGGTCTGCAGTTATCGGGTGCATGGTCTGCAGTTATCTGGTGCATGGTCTGCAGTTATCTGTTCATGGTCTGCAGTCATCTGTTCATGGTCTGCAGTTATCTGTTCATGGTCTGCAGTTATCTGTTCATGGTCTGCAGTTATCGGGTGCATGGTCTGCAGTCATCTGTTCATGGTCTGCAGTCATCTGTTCATGGTCTGCAGTTATCGGGTGCATGGTCTGCAGTCATCTGTTCATGGTCTGCAGTTATCTGTTCATGGTCTGCAGTCATCTGTTCATGGTCTGCAGTTATCGGGTGCATGGTCTGCAGTTATCGGGTGCATGGTCTGCAGTTATCTGGTGCATGGTCTGCAGTTATCTGTTCATGGTCTGCAGTTATCGGGTGCATGGTCTGCAGTTATCTGGTGCATGGTCTGCAGTTATCTGGTGCATGGTCTGCAGTTATCTGGTGCATGGTCTGCAGTTATCGGGTGCATGGTCTGCAGTTATCTGTTCATGGTCTGCAGTCATCTGTTCATGGTCTGCAGTCATCTGTTCATGGTCTGCAGTTATCGGGTGCATGGTCTGCAGTCATCTGTTCATGGTCTGCAGTCATCTGTTCATGGTCTGCAGTCATCTGTTCATGGTCTGCAGTTATCGGGTGCATGGTCTGCAGTCATCTGTTCATGGTCTGCAGTTATCTGTTCATGGTCTGCAGTCATCTGTTCATGGTCTGCAGTTATCGGGTGCATGGTCTGCAGTTATCGGGTGCATGGTCTGCAGTTATCTGGTGCATGGTCTGCAGTTATCTGTTCATGGTCTGCAGTTATCGGGTGCATGGTCTGCAGTTATCTGGTGCATGGTCTGCAGTTATCGGGTGCATGGTCTGCAGTTATCTGGTGCATGGTCTGCAGTTATCGGGTGCATGGTCTGCAGTTATCTGTTCATGGTCTGCAGTCATCTGTTCATGGTCTGCAGTCATCTGTTCATGGTCTGCAGTTATCGGGTGCATGGTCTGCAGTTATCTGGTGCATGGTCTGCAGTTATCGGGTGCATGGTCTGCAGTTATCTGTTCATGGTCTGCAGTCATCTGTTCATGGTCTGCAGTCATCTGTTCATGGTCTGCAGTCATCTGTTCATGGTCTGCAGTCATCTGTTCATGGTCTGCAGTTATCGGGTGCATGGTCTGCAGTTATCTGTTCATGGTCTGCAGTTATCTGTTCATGGTCTGCAGTCATCTGTTCATGGTCTGCAGTTATCGGGTGCATGGTCTGCAGTTATCGGGTGCATGGTCTGCAGTTATCTGGTGCATGGTCTGCAGTTATCTGTTCATGGTCTGCAGTTATCGGGTGCATGGTCTGCAGTTATCTGGTGCATGGTCTGCAGTTATCGGGTGCATGGTCTGCAGTTATCTGTTCATGGTCTGCAGTTATCTGTTCATAGTCTGCAGTTATCTGGTGCATGGTCTGCAGTTATCGGGTGCATGGTCTGCAGTTATCGGGTGCATGGTCTGCAGTTATCGGGTGCATGGTCTGCAGTTATCTGTTCATGGTCTGCAGTCATCTGTTCATGGTCTGCAGTTATCGGGTGCATGGTCTGCAGTTATCGGGTGCATGGTCTGCAGTTATCGGGTGCATGGTCTGCAGTTATCTGGTGTTTTTCTTATGTGACTTCCTAAGGTAAACACACATGCACTGCATGTAAGGTTCCCCTATAATGTGGTATGCATGCCAGAAGGCTTCTTGGTATCTGACCAACTGCCAAATTAAATTAGAAGAACACTGATGACATGGTCCAGATACTGGCCAGAGATCTTCAGGATAACTACTGGCTGGCATAAAGGACAAAAAGGAAACTCACCCTTTCAACTTTTAAATAGAAGGGTAAAAAATATGATAAACTTGTTTTGAAGCCCAGAATGAGGCTTTTTTGTAAAGGTTTTTGGTATTTTCTATTTTTATTATTGAAAATAGTTTTCCATTCAATACATTCTGATCATGGTTTCCCATCCCCCGACCCCTCCCAGCTCCTCCCCCAGAGACCCATTCCTACAATTCCATGGCTTCTTTCTCTCTTCCTCTAGAAACCAACAAAAACAAACAAAAATCCAAACAAATCAGAATAAAACAAAACAAACAAACAAAAAAACTATAAAAAAGAGCACAAGAAACAAACATGCAAGCAAACATAACCCATAAAAACACAAAGTCAGAAACCATAATATACAAGCAAAAGATGAGCAAGACAAAAAATCACCCAAACAAAGCAATATGAGATGAAAAACCTACAAGAATACAGTTGAGTTATTTTTATGTTGGTCATCTACTGCTGGGCATAAGGCCTGCCATTAAGTGTATTTATAGTGAGACTCCATGGGAGAAAACTAATTTTTTTCTTTGCAAGCAGATGTCAATATATTCGTGGACAGGGATGAGAGCTCTAGTCCACTTCAGCGTCTTAGCACCAGGACCCTGTCTGGCTTGGACCTGTATAGGTTCTGCACATGCTGTGTGTCTGAAAGGTACTGTTTACTGGAGTCATTCAACCTCTGGTTCTTACAATCTTTCCACCTCCTCCTCTGTAAGGCTCCCCGGGCCTTGAGAGCAAGGGATTTATGAAGACATCCCATTAGGACTCAGTGTTACCAAATTCCTCTCTCTCTGTACATACATTGTCCAGTTATGGGGTTTTCTGGTAGTTCCCATCTACTGCGAGAAGAAGCTTCTCTGTTGATGGCTGAATGAGGCATTGATCTATGGTTATAGACGAATGTCATTAGGAGTGCTTTAGGAGTAAAGAGTCATTAGGAGTAAAACAATAGTGTTGGCTTTCTCCTAGACCTATCACCTGTCAGTCGCAGGTGCTTAACCACCAGAGCAGTGTCAGCATCTTGGGAAGTGGGTCTTAAATCCAGGGACAAAATGGTTGGTTACTTCCATGATGATTGTACCATTATTACACCAGCATATCACGCAGACAGCTCACTGTTGTAGATTGCAGGGTTTATAGCTGGGTTGGTAATTAGTTACCAACAACTCTAGTAGTGTGCAGGATAACTTTCAGTTCCGTGCACATTAGTCAATAGAGGTGAAGCTTTTAGACAGGCACTAACTGGACTTCTCCATTTTCAACGGTGTATTTAAGTGTTGCAGTGCAATAGGGCCTTAGCATCAGTTTGTGGGAGCAACTAGTAGCTTTGGCAATAGCTTGAGTTGTTTGGGGGCTCCCATGGGGCCCGTTTGACCCGCAACTAAACTAGATATAAGCCACTCCTGACACCGGGTGATTCACTTAGTCACAAAGGATGCGTAGATAGAGCAGTGTCTCGCCTGTCACCTAGTGACTCCTTTTATCTATTTATTTATTTGTCTATTTTAAGAATCTTCTTATGGGGTGGAGAGGGAACTGGGATTGATATGTAAAATAAGAAAAATTAAGAATGAAAATAGAGAATCTCCTATACTAGAATGTTTCCATGTTTCCACAGGATCCCTCAAATGCCTGCTAGTTAGTTGCATCCCACTCTACTTCTTCCACACTTATTCTTCCCACTCCTATCTCGCTATAGCTACGCATTTATTTCCCCTTCCTTCCTTTACTCTATACCTAACCTCTGTGGTTACATGGTTTATAGCATGCCTATCACAAGCTCAAAAGGTAACAACTACATATAAGAAAATGTAGACAACATTGTTCTGGGAAGTCACACTTGGGACAATTTTTTTTCTAGCTGAGTTTTGTTTCTTTTAACAGTGGGATAATTTTCCATTGTGTAAACATACCACATTTCATTATCCATTCATCTGTTGATGGACATCTAAAATGTTTAGAATTTCTGGCCACCACCAATGGACAAGTTTTCACCCCTTCCCCACACCCTTGCCAGCATGAACTGTTAATATTTTTAAATTGATCTTGGCAATTCTGCACAGCATAAGATAAAATCTAAAGTAGTTTTGATTTGCATTTCCCTCGTGACTAAGGATTCCAACATTTCTTTAAGTGTTTCTCAGCTGTGTGTCATCTTTTGAGAACTCTGTCTACATATGTACACCATTTTTAAATTGGGTTGTTTGTTTTCTTGTTGTCTATTTTTTGGGGGGTTCTCATGTGATTTAGGTGTTAGGGTTTTTCCGATGTATAGTTTGTGAAAATCTTTTCCCAGTCTGTAGGCTTTCACTTTGCCCGACAAAGATGTACTTTTCCATAGCTGGGCCTAGTGCCTGTGTCTATCAATGTCCTGTTCAGAAAGTCTTTTTCCTGTGCCAATGAATTCAAGGCCATTCCTCACTTTCTCTCTGTCAGATTCAGCGTGTCTGGTCACATGTTGGGTTCCCGGTCCATTTGGAGCTGAATTTTGTATGGGATGATAAACAGGGATCTATTTGAATTCTTCTACACAATTTGGCCACCATAAATTTCTGTACCTTTTACCTGGATTTCATTTCGTTCCTATGTTCCTATTATTCACAGATTTACCTTTTCGTAAACCTACAAATAATAGTGTCCCAGATTCTCTGAATGTCTTTTGCCTGGAAATTTTGTTATTTTGGAGTTAACATTTTCTTTCATCGAGGTCTCCATTTCTTCTGCCTCGTCGTCAGTACTAACAGTCTCTCGTCTAGCTCTTGTGCTCTGATGAAGCCTTACCTCTGACTTTTCCACTTGCCTTTCTAAACTTTTTATATTATTTAATTTTCTTTAGTGATTCTGTTTCTACTTTCATGTCTTGAACTGTTTTCAGTGTTTCATCCACTTTTTGCTTTTGCTTCATAGGCTTAATTAAGGCTCACGGGACCTATTCTCATCATCTTCAATGTCCTTGGACATATTTGCAATTGGTATTTTGAAGTCCTTGTCCTATGCTCTAGCTGTCTTGGAGGATTTAGGCCCCACTGTAGTTGAGTTCTGTTGGGTTCTGTTGGAGGTATATTGTTTTGTCTGCTAATGCTTATGCTTTTGCACACGGGTCTAGGCATCTGAAGTTAGGGTAATTGAGGTGACTGTAAGCGCTGATGAATGGTCCTGTCCTTGTTGGGTGGGTATTCTAACTATTTGGTCTCTCTGGAGCTTAAGGAAATGCGGCTGTGAGCTGCCTGGTAGAGGCTGCTTCTTCAGGTTGATCAGTGGCAGAAAAGACTCGAGACAGGCAGAGAGAAAAGGCTGAGGGGGCTTTGAAAGAGCTAGGAGGACCTACTCACCCCAAGATGCAGGGTCCAGCTACGGAAAGACAGTCTAATCTGAAATGGGGATGAAGGATTGAGAGACCTGGAGGTCTGTTCCAGTACTTGGAGTCTCCAGTGAGTTGAATTGAAGCAAAAGCAGGGGCACCGGCAAGCAGACTGCTGCAGGGCTGAGGGCGAGGATGGAGAGATCTGAATGCAGGACAGGCGCTACAGTGTGTGTGAATCACCCACGCGACTCCCAGCTCTGTGTGGCCACTGGGGCTACCCGGTACAGAGAGTTTCCAGGTATTGGAGTCTGATGTAAAGGATGGAGAAAAGACTAGAAGGAAAGGCTGAGGGGTCCACAGGAAGGAGGGAAGCTGGTCTACACCAATGCTTGGTGGAGTCCCCAGGGAATGGAGGTAGGGTAGGGGGAGAGGCACCTGTGGGCAGGATGTTAGATGGCTGGGGTGACACAGGTGAGGTCATAGTAGAGGACAGGAAGGAGTGAAAACCACATGCATGAATCCTGCGGCCACTTTGCAGTGTTTTCTACCCCTTTCACCTCTGGCGTTGTCAGAGGACCTAATCCACTAAGGAAAACTGGCATTTCTGCCTCCCAGTTGACTAAGCCTACAAGATATTCATCCATTGTGCACCGTGTAACTGCTCTGCTTAGCATCACAGTAAGAGCTGAAAAGGAGGCATAAAAGACATGGTCTACCACTCTAGAGCTCTGTATTCTGAGAAGGCGTGTACGATCTTTCTGTTTAGCTCAAAAAATAACCAGAGCTAATTGGACATCAGGGACAAAACTGTATTGTCTTTAGCATCATTCCAAGATAAAATATCTCACACCCCAAAACGAGCGGATCTTGTGATGTGATGGTAACGTGTACCATTTATGATGTGTTCTGTCTATACTGTAAGTGCTGATGGAGGCGATATTGCCAAGAGATGTGGGAGCTGGTATAGGCTGTTCATTTGCAAATTAAAAGGAACAGGAAGTGGATGGGTAATTTTTGGTCCAATCCCAGAGCAAATTCAAAAGCCAAAGTCATATAAGGAATCCCATGAAAAAATAACAGATTTGCCAAAGGAAACTGGCTTTAAGATGGGCCAGAAAGCTTCAAGGCGTCCCTAGGAAAGATGCTAGCTACAAAGATGCATGCCTTGTGTGGGGACCAAATGGTGTTTTGACACTTATCAGGCTATTGCCAAACCTTCAGCGACCCTCACTCCCTCAGAGGCCTGGGAAGCTCAGCATGGTCCAGGCGCCTTTGTCTGCCTCCTTTTGTTGTTGGGTTGCCTGCTCTTTGCTGAGTTTAAGTTTGCCCTTCTTTTGTTCAATTCACTTTTCTGCTCAGCTGCCCTGAACCTCATTCAAATGCCGCGTGTGTGTGTGTGTGTGTGTGTGTGTGTGTGTGTGTGTGTGTGTTTTGAAACCTGGCCATTTAATTCACAGGAGCGCCTTGGGAAACTTTTAGGTTTCGGGTCGTGCAAAGGGTCACATCGCTTTGAGTTTTGACCTCCAATTGAAGTTTTAAAAAGACTCAAAGGAAGGCGCCAGCTGCACCTTCTGAGTCTTACCAGGTGAACCGGGAGAGAAAAATAGAAACGGAGACAGACAGGTTGGAGTCACGTGGGGTATGAAATGTCTTAGGGCGCTTGTTATATGTTCATACCTAGTCATCACTATTCATCGCAATGCACTAAAACTGTGAAAGAGGACGATGGACCAGTGCTGGCAAACAAAATCAGACCCAAAGCCAAGAGCCAGGGAGCTTAGTACTCCAACAGTCCCTTCCCCGGGCGGTTTGTCCTTCCAGCTGAAGCTTTTGCAAAGTTCCTGGTTTGGGGGGATCTCTGCAAACGTAGCTGATCAAAGAAACGGATCCTTGCCTATGTTCCTGGAATCCCAAGGTAGAGTCTAGTGTCTTGGCAAAGGGGTCTTCTGAAAATAAAATTCCTTAGAGTCTCAACACTAAAACAGAACTGAGATCTTAGCAGGACCTGTCCCTCATCCCCAGCATAGTGTCCCCAGCAGTCACCCAGGAAGACAGACATCTACCCCTCACTTTGGGAATACCCCATGGAAATCAGATTTTTGTAAAGTCAAGTTTTAATTCTCACTACCTCTTGTGCACTGAAACATATATTGGGATAAGATGGGCTACACTAAGGGAGGTAGACCATATGAGTCTCCCCTTAAAGAAGGTGTGCCTTTCTCTCGTGGTTTTCAGAGATTTAAGTTCATAATCGTAGGCTCCGTTGGTTCTAAGATGGTGGAGAGATGGGACGCTGTTACAGCATGTTGTTCCCAGACGGCCTTCTGGTCCTGCCGCCATTGTCCTGCAACCACATGTGCCCCAAATAACACTCAGAGACTCTGTATTTGATACAATCCTGTTGGCCAGTTACCATTATTGTTAATGGGCTAGCTCTGCCTTAATCATTAACCCATTTCTACTTATCTAAGTATTTCCACGTGGTCGTCTTATCGGGGAGCCGCGCGGCAGGCTTCTTGCTTCTTCCCGGGCTACATCTTGACTCCTACTACTTTCTCTTCCTCCTCCTCGTCTCCTAGCCCCACCTATCTAGTTTTCTATTGGCCACAGGGCTTTATTAACAGTATGAGAAACATATATACAGAATCACATCTCCCATCATCTCCTCTTTTCTGTCTAAAGTAAAAGAAGGGGTTTAACCTTAACATAACAAAATATACCATACAACAGTTATCGAATAAGAATCACAGTTAACAATATTTAGTCCATTAACATTTTGTAAGACTTAAAGAAAATATCATCTATCCTATCTTTGTCAGTCTAAAGACCTATATGTAACTTATTTTTAATCCTAACTAAGAAAAACTATAACCATAACTATCTGTCTTCAACTCCATCAAAGACCACAGAAGGATAATATATAAACTCTAGAAATGACAGAGACAATTCATTGCCTGGTCAGTCACCCGAAGTTCTTCTTAATGTTCCATCTTCAGCCCATAGGCCATAGTGTGTGTCCAGACTCCTCAATAAGGCAGGAAACTTTTCTCTGTGTCCTGTAGACTGTCTGGCTGTCTGGCAGCCTCTTCCATGAAGCAGGAATCCTGTAGCAATGTCCATCTTGAATCAGCAGTTACCTTTTTGTGGGGTCCTGCATGTCCAGTTTCTACAACATAAAGTCAAACAGTTCAGAAGAGCAGTACCTTGCCCAAATGGCTAGTCTTGCCATATTAGAAGCAAACTCCATAATGTGTTTCTTCGATGTCCATCTTCCTTTCTTCTGTAGGTGGTGTTACCAGGAGCAGTTGTGCCTCACTGTCAAGAAAAACCCTAAACCATTTTAAATGCCATATTCTGTAGGTCTTTGAAAAGTTTGAAGAATGCCTATCCATCTCAAATACATCTCTATATATCTAGAAATCCAAACTAACTTAACTCCCATAGGTAACTCTCTATAATCTGTACTAAATTATTACATTACATTTTCTAATGAGCTATATAAACACAATACCTAAACAAGAGGAGAAATATACATATCACAAAATTGACCTTAAATTGTATCAATAAAAGAAAATCCATTCCAAAGCAAAGTATTCATATCTATACCTTAATTCCCTTTTTTACCTTTATAAGGATTGCTTGTGTCATTAACCATTTATAACCAAGCCCATTTAAATTAAAATAAACATTTATAAGCAATATTTGGGAATTTGGGCGTCGTTCTTTCCAAACTATTTCCTGCTGGTAGAGGGCGCTGTCATGGGGGTCCAAAGAAGACGCAGAAATCTTGGCAGTAGTCTGCAAGGCTTTGTCTCAACTGCTTTGAATGTTGGATCATGGGGCATTGTTTCAGGGGGTCTGGCTTGATCAAACCATATAAGTCTGGAAAGAATCCATAGCTTTTCATTTTCTGTGGAAACAAAAATAGAAATCTTTTTCCCCAGTAACTTGTCCTTAGGCTTAAATTTTGGAGTCAAAGCATTTTTAAAATATATAAATTGAATTAATTTAGCAGCATTTCTTTTATCAGTCGTTATTTTCTCAGCAATCAAATAATTTAAAGACAACAGAATCGCGTATAGTATCCAAAATTTCTCTGTGCTTTCCATTTTTACGTGACTTTTTTATTACTCTGTTTCTTCTACTTCTATTTTTGCATATTTTGAGACAGGGTTTCTCTGTGTATCTTTTATCTGTCCTGGAATTCACTCCATACCAGGTTTACTTTGAAATCACAGAGATCTGCTTGCCTCTGTCTGCCGAGTACTAGGATTAATTCTACTTCCTTTTTTCTTTTTTAAACCATTGTATCCTGTTTCTTTTTCTCTCCCAAGCCAGCGTATTTTTAAAAACACAGTGTAAACCTTTATTGCAGCTCTCCTACACACCAATGAATTGTTAGCAGAGCTCTTTAAAAGCCAGGCGGCTTTTTGCCGCTTATGCTAATTTTAGAAACTTCCCTTAAAGGAGCCGCGCAAATCTCTGTCTACAGCAAAACAAATCCAATCAAGAAAATGCTGCTACCAAGAAGTCTCTGTTCCCTTGTTTCTAAAAACTATTTTTTAAGCTTTTGTTAAGTTTTAAATGAAAGTTCTCAATCCCGCTTCTGACACCATTATGTTACAGCATGTTGTTCCCAGACGGCCTCCTGGTCCTGCCGCCATTGTCCTGCAACCACATGTGCCCCAAAGGACGCAAACAATAGAAAGTACATGGAGGAGGAGGCCGCTCATTTCATAGAGACAAAAAGTAGGAAGCATGGAAAAGACTGGGCCACATGAGCTTTAGTTACTGTCCTATTGCTGTGAAGAGTCACCATGACCACGGCAACTCCTATAAGAGACAGCGTTTCACTGGGGGCTTGCTTACAGTTTCAGAGCGTTGGTCTAAGTCATCATGGTGGGGAACATGGCAGGCATGGCGTCAGATCAGTGAGAGAGAGCTTTACATCCTTATCCATAGGCAGCAGGCAGAAAGAGAGAGCACAGCAGGGCCTACTATGGGTTTTTGAAAGCTCCTAGCACACCCCCAGTGATACACCTTCTCCAACAAGGCCACACCTCCTAGTTCCCAAACAGTTCTGCTAATTGGGGGACAGACATTTAAACATATGAGTCTGTGGGAGACACTCTTATTCAGAGAATGACAACATGCAACCATCATCAAAGTCCTACCCTTAGCAAATCATCAGCACTGCCTCCTGAAGTTTCCAGAACCACACAAAATAACACCACCATCTGGAGAGCAAGAGTTCAAGAATAAGACCCCAGGTGGCATTTTATATTCAAATCATAGCCCTCCGAGTTACTGTCCCAGGCAGAGTCTCTCCAATCCCACCCCCTTACCACTTCAATACCTGTTTCTTCAACATGTTCAGCCATCACTTGGTTACCTACTGTAAGTGATTTTTTTTTCAGGGAAGAAATAGGCAACTGCTGTAAAATATGCCATGGTGTGAACAGTATGAGAGCTTGGAGAAGGTTCCTTTGATATTGACAAGGTTAACTGGTAGGGCACTCAAATTTGCAATCGCACCTATGCTCATGCTACCTTAAATCACTGATATTTCATGATAAGAGTCACGTTTAGTTATATCCTTTGTACTTCAGATGAGATTGCTACAACTTAAATTCAAGTCATACTAGGTTGAAAGTATTTGACTCAACAGTTTATCTATAATCTCATCTCAACAACAACTAACTTATTTTTTTAGGAAGATTTACCAATGAATTTCTTTCATGGAAAACAAATCTTGCATTGATAACCATTTTTATTTTACTTCTATTTTTATTGTTCAGTAATCACAATGATGTTTCCTGTCATCCACAAATCCACAATCCTGCCTTATCCCATTCTTCACCAAATGATCTCTTATGTGAACCAGTTTTAACACATTTTGTCTGATTCTTTACATTTTGAACTTATTCTGCGTGTTGATGGCATAAATGAAGGTTTGTCTCCTGCTTGCCAGTTCCCAAATAACCACTCTAATGCTTAATATTAATTATGATTGTCTGGTCAATGGCTCAGGAATATTAATAACTAGCCTTTACAATTAAATCAACCAATTTCTATTATTCTATATGTTTATATTTTACCATGAGGTTTGTGGCTTATTACCTTACATCTTGCTACTCTGGTGGCTACATGCTGTTTCTCTAATTCTGCCTTCTTTTTCTCTGCATCTTTGAATTTTCTGCCTGGCCATTGGCCAAATCAGCTTTATTTATCAACCAATAAAAGTAGCACATATTTGCAGCATAAGGAAGGATATCCTACATCGCGATAGCAACATTTCAGTGCTTTCAAAAATTATTCTTTATTATTTTGTGTACTATATCCACAGTATTATTTCCCAGATAAAGTGAATTATTTGCTTGCTTGCTTGTTTCCCTCAATACAGAGTCTCATTATATAATCTTGACTGACCCAGAGCTTGTTACATAGACCCGCCTGTCTTCCAACTCATAGAGATCCACCTGTCTCTACTCCCAAACACTGGGATTAAAGGTGTTTGACACCATGCCTAGGATAAAGTACTCAACTAAAGTAAACAGTTGCAACAGCTGAGGTCTGTATAATGGTCTGATCTAAATTTGGGTAAAGATCAAGCTACCTAGTTCAGTTTTTCAATCTTACTTATGCTTTTTAATTTTATATTTAGTTTTAAAGTATATTTTTAGTGAATTAGAATGTTGCTGGATTTTCTTTCCTCCTAGGTTGGTCTCACAGCTGCTTCAACCCCAAATAAGCACATGGACGCTGTGTTAGTTATAAAACTGTTGGCTGATGACTAGAGCTTCTTATTGGCTAGCTCTGTCTTAATTATTAACCCATTGTATTAATCTATGTATTTCCACATGGTCTTATCTTACTGGAGAATGCCTGGTGTGTCCTTTCTAACCGGTCCTTACATGACGACTGTTCAGTGGGCTCCCTCTGCCTACCTTTCCCAGAATTCTTCTCATCTCCTCACCCCACCTAGCTTCCTGCCTCATTGGCCAAATCAACAAGGGAAGCATATGTGCAGAAGGACACCCCCATCAATAGAATTACATTACTTTCCCCTTCTCTTCCCTTCTTCCAGTTCTTCCCATGTATCCTCTCTCCACCCTGTCCCATGTCCTCCTCCCACTCTCAAATTAATAGCCTATTGGTCTTTTATTATTATTGGTGTGTGTGTGTGTGTGTGTGTGTGTGTGTGTATGTGTGTGTGTAAATGTGACCTATTCACGGTGCCACAAGATATTTCTGGAGAGTCAAGATATGCTCACAATGTTCTGTCATAGTAATTTCAAGATTCCTAAAGTCTAATATTTACAACCAGATGTCACTTACATAAAAACTTACATAGTAATTACTACAGCAGTAGTAACCATTTATATGAGAGCAATCTCTGTATGTGAGGCACAGTCCTCACCATTTAATGTGCATAATCTACTTTAATCCAGCAACAGCCCAGTGAGTACAAATTATTCACTCCTCTGTATTGGACACCAATAAGGGGGGCCATCCATGTGAGAGGCTAACTCTCCCTCCCCCAAGGGCCATCAGTTGCCCATAGTTCTCAGTCTAGGGTGCCCCATCTCACCTTGTATGTCCATTGATATTGTCATCCTTGAGAACTCTTTACAAAAGATTGAAGCAAAGAAGAGCGGGTACGAATAC
This sequence comes from Cricetiscus sungorus, assembly GCA_030556225.1. Lineage (NCBI taxonomy): Eukaryota > Metazoa > Chordata > Mammalia > Rodentia > Cricetidae > Cricetiscus > Cricetiscus sungorus. The sequence goes on along the minus strand of JANBXA010000328.1, from coordinate 6,838,025 downwards.
TGAGTCAAAAAAAAAGAAAAAAGAAAAAAGTATCTTCCCATTGTGTAACAGTGGAAGAAGATGGAGCCCATGAAATTGAGAGAGAACAATGAGGGGTGGAGGGAGGGAAGGGAAGGGGCAGCAACGATGCAATTATATTTTAATTTCCAGAAAAGTTTAAAATGAAAGATGTATTTTAGTCATGGATTCATAGGTTTCCAATCATCACTGTACGGAGAGAATGAGGGAGCAGAGCTGTTCAGTCCATGGCAGAAGGGAATAAAGTTAAAGGAGAGCCAAGTGTCATTTAAAACTGCCCTGGTGACATGCTGTCATAAACGGAACCGCTGCCCCCCCCCATTGACTGCTGATTGTGCCAGAGCTTAATTCACAAAGTTCAAGAAAGTGTCAACTGTATTTCTCAGCATATCCCATGGTGTTACTGCCCCCTTTCTTCACCAGTCACTGCACTTAGGGAGCTGTTCTGATTGGCTTAGGCCAGATCACTGGTGTCCCTGAGGAAAGCTGAGACGTCTTCCCCCAATCGTGAGAACTAGCAGTAGCGGGACACAGCCACGCACAGGTGTGATGATCTTCACACTTCCTGCTCTTAAAAATCCACACAAGTCTGAGTCTAAAAATAGCAGCAGCTGAATCCGATGTGTTAAAATCTCCATTTAATCCTTGTATGATATGGAATACTGGGCTTTCTGATTACCAGTGTACTTTAACACAGCTGAAAGAGCACAAGTATACTGACATGACGGTAAAGGGGGATGCAAATAAGAAACCCGATAATTACTTTCCAGAACACACTCTGCTAGACTTGATTATATATAGCTGTTGGGATAATTTTGGTCAAGCAGTCTGTTATAGGGCAGGGCATATATTTAGTGTGTTGATGCATCTGTGAAAAGAGCCCTGTGATTTAAATAAAGCACTTTAAATATTTCATATCTCTCTGTTAATTCTGGATCTGAATATATCATAGCATTCTTTAAGCTAATTTCAATCTCATAGTACTTTCAAAGGACCTATTTTTTTTTTAATCTTTAAAAATATAAGAGCTAAGGAGAAAGCACAAAAATCTTTGAAACCAGAGGCCCCGGCACTCTACTGGAAGACGAGGAAGACACATCTGCCTATTTGTATTTGAGAATGGTTAACACATTGAGACTCCAGAGAAACATGTGGGTCTTTCTGCCCAGCAGACGGAAAAAGTCAAGCCAGGAAACATTTAAAAAGGATTCCACAAAGAGAGAAAAAAGAAAGAAAGAAAAGCAAGAAGAGACTTCAGGCCGTGAAAGATAATATTGTCAAGGTTGTGTGGAAACATTCACAATAAAAACAAGCAAAGAATAAGGACACCACAAGCAGAGAGGAAGAATGCTGTAGGTGGGGCTCAACAGCGGCGGGGACAAAGCCACCTCCACTGGGTGATGAGGAGGCAGGTGGAGGAAATATCTGCACTTGGACTTTTGCCCTAGGCCAGGCCTGGGGAGGCAGGGGGCCTCCAGTGGGAGGTCAGTAAATGTTTCTTTGAATTTATCCTGCCCTTATTTACTGCTCTACTTCCTGCCACTGTTTGAAGGTAAACATTTCATCTGTTATTGTCTAAGGACAATCCTAATTTCGTAGGATTCCACACTTAGCTTTTCCCGATGGGTCTAATGCATACCGCACCCTCAGGCGTGAATGCTGCTTCTCATGGAAAGGCTAAGTGTGGGTCGATTTCATTTCTCATGTAATTCCCACCCAGTGGGGCAGGTCTATTCAGAAAGATTTATCCCTCTATGCTCAGGCCTTCAGTTTTTCCCAAACTAGAGCTTAAGCCTGAAGGTAAAATATTTAAGCCATGAAGATATGCCCCAAACAAGCCAGCCATCCCATCACAGAATGAGACAAGCAGACTCTTGCATTGACTGTGCATCTGTTGAGGCTGGGAAGCGGGAGCCGCCATATCGTATAAGCCCTGAAGTCTCAGTAATGCAGGGTGATTTTTCTCTTGCAGTTTCCACGTGGTCCGTTCTTTATTCATGCCAGGTGGCTTCCGTCAGCATGTAACTGGCTGAGGGGTGAGGAGTGGTAGCACAATGTGACCTGCAGGGAACCAAGCGTCAGCACACTTCTTGCAGCAACTCTTAACCTGGTTTTCCGGTTTCCTGCTGGCTCGATGTTGTCGTTGTTGTGCATTTCAAACATGTATCTGAGAGAATATAGCACTTTAAAATTCACACGAGATGTTTTATAGATGTGAGTTCTACTAAAGCTTGCTTGTTTGGGGCATGCCTGAGGTTGCTCCCCATTGTAACGCATAGCTACAGAGCACGCTGCGCAAGTCCATCTTATCATCCTCTACTTATTGACACGTGAATTTCACCCCTAAGCTTTCAGTTTCTCTTCACTAGTAAACACTTCCACCAGCCATCTGCATGTTCTTATTCTCTCTTTTGTTTTTCAGAAGATATACACATGCAATTTTGCATGCACTTGGGGGTCAGAGGACAACTGGGGGAGCTGGGTCTTCCCTCCCACTGGTATCGAGCACTGTTTCCTGCAAGCTGCGCTGCTGGCCATGCCCCTGTGTCTGATCTTTGGGCATTTTTAAAGTCAAGCTGACCTTTTCTAATTGGTTTTGCCCCTGTTACTTTGTTTTGCTTTTGTGGTTGTTTGATACAAGGTTTCATTATGCAATCCAGTTACATGTTCCTTTCTCAGGTCCGTTCTAGGATAGGTGATTTTTGCATTGTTGAATGTGGCTCTGCACGGACATGACCCATCTGTATCTGACTCTTCTGTTTCATCAACGTCCCCCATACTTTCTCTCTCCAGTATCTTTTATTGACTTTTATAATTTCCCCAATGGAGTTTTATAATGTTTCTTCAGATAAACTGTATACTGTTACAAATAGTACAAACAACAGCTTTTAAAATTAAAATGTTAACCATTTGAATCTCTCTGTATGTATCTGTATGTGTTTATCTCTCTGTGTGTATATGTGTGTGTGTGTGTGTGTGTGTCTGTGTCTGTGACTCTGTGTGTGTGTGTGACTGTGTGTGTGTGTGTCTATGTTGTAATAGACCATTGCATTGGAAGCTAGATCATTCCCCAACATTGTAAGCCCTGAAGTTTATTTACCATGACAGTATTGTCAGGAGAACTCTATGGGAAAGGTTCTTCCTTCTGCTATTACTTGGGACCGAGCTGACTGATTTTATGTTGAAGATAACAGAACAGACTGTACATCTTACATACATGGCTTTGACAGTTAACCTGAACCAAAAGGGGGAGGGTTCCCTAGAGCCACAACCCCAAGGGGTGATAGACTGTATGAGGAGTATAGGCACTTGTGCCCACAGGTAAGCAGTAGGGAAACAGGAATGTAAACATGCAGAGTTATCTCTTTAAAGGGAGAAACGTAACTGAAGGCTGGGAACAGATGTGGTTAATAGCCTGAGGACCCCTGCACTGTCTCTACTGCCAGGCCACACCGGCTCCCCACACCCTTACCTTGGACCTGTTAATCCCAGTCAATCTGTGGCACTTTCCTCCCCCAGACCCTTATCATGGGTTCTGTTTATCTTGAGTCTGCTTTCTTAATCAGTCTATGGAACGAACCTATCCTAATGGAAAAGGCCACTCATGGTTTGCAAGAGTTTCCATGTAGTCCTATCTTAAGCTTTGCTATCCACAGAGGGCTGAGTTAATCATTACCGGGAAACCTTTCCCAAATAATTGCACTGTGCCTAACTGCCTAAAATAAACTTGCCAGTGTCAGACTTTCAAAGTTTGAAACAACATCGACTTCTGAGTAGTATTGAACCGAACTGCCTTCTTATCTCACTCGCTGCTGCTCCGCTGACTTTGGTGGTAACAGAGATGCCCACAATAGAACTTACTGTTCATCATTGCTGTCATATCCCTCTGTAAAAACCAGGGCCACTGGGAAGCAGATGATGGGAAATGGAGTACATTCTGCATTCCTGAAGCTAAGACATGCAATTGTAGAGGAGCATTGCTTACCTTGCCATGCTATGCCCCACTGGTCCCCAAAATATCTCCACACTTTGCTCCACAAATGTACTGGCATCCCCACCTGAACTCCAGCTAAAAGCCCACATGTTGGGAGATGATATTCTGTAAATATGCTTCTCATACTGGTTAATTAATAAAGCCTGTGGCCAATAGGAAACAAGATAGGTGGGGCTAGGAGACCAGGAGGAGGAAAGAGGAAGTAGTTGGGAGGAGTCAAGATGGAGACCGGGGAGGAAGGAAGACGACAGCCTCGGCTCCCAGATATGATGACCACGTGGAAATACTTAGATAAGTAGAAATGGGTTAATAATTAAGACAGAGCTAGCCCATAAACAATAATGGTAACTGACCAACAGGATTGTATCAAATACAGAGTCTCTGAGTGTTATTTGGGGCTCACGTGGCAGCGGGACTGTGGCGGCAGGACAGGGAGGCCAGCAAGGAGGAACCTGCCGTAACATAATGGTGTCAGGAGTGGGAATGAGAACTTTCACTTAACACTTAACAAAAGCTTAAAAAATAGTTTTTAGAAACAAAGGAACAGAGACTTGCAAGACCTCTTGGTAGCAGCATTTTCTCAGTTGGATTTGTTTTGCTGTAGACAGAGATTTGCGCGGCTCCTTTAAGAGAGGTTTCCAAAATTAGCATAAGCGGCAAAAAGCCGCCTTGCTTTTAAAGAGCTCTGCTAACAATTTATTGGTGTGTACGAGAGCTGCAATGAAGTTTTACACTATGTTTTTAAAAATATGCTGGCTTGGGAGAGAAAAAGAAACAGGATACAATGGTTTAAAAAGAAAAAAAGGAAGTAAAATGGATGGTGTGGTGGCACACTCCATTAATCCCAGCACTCGGGAGACAGAGACAAGCAGATCTCTGTAATTTCAAAGTAAACCTGGTATGCAGTGAATTCCAAGATAGATAAAAGTTACACAGAGAAACCCTGTCTCAAAATATGTAAAAATAGAAATAGAAGAAATAGAGTACTAAAAAAGCCATGTAAAGATGGAAAGCACAGAGAAATATTGGATACTATACGGGATTCTGTTGCCTTAAAGTATTTGATTGCTGAGAAAATAACAACAACTGATAAAAGAAATGTTACTGGATTAATTCAATTTATATATTTTAAAAATGCTTTGACTCCAAAATTTAAGCCTAAGGACAAGTTACTGGGGAAAAGGATTTCTATTTTTGTTTCCACAGAAAATGAAAAGCTGTGGATTCTTTCCAGACTTATGTGGTTTGATCAAGCCAGACCCCCTGAAACAATGCCCCAGATGATCCAACATTCAAAGTAGTTGAGACAAAGCCTTTCAGACTACAGCCAAGATTTGTGCATCTTCTTTGGACCCCCATGACAGCACCCTCTACCAGCAGGAAGTAGTTTGGAAAGAACAATGCCCAAATTCCAAATATTGTTTATAAATGTTTGTTTTCATTTAAGTGGGATTGGTTATAAATGGCTATAACCACAAGCAATATTTTTAAAGTTAAAAAGGGAATTATGGTATAGATATGAATACTTTGCTTTGGAATGGATTTTCTTTTATTGATACAATTTAAGGTCAATTTTGTGATATGTATTTTTCTCCTCTTGTTTAGGTATTGTGTTTATATAGCTCATTTAGAAATGTAATGTATAATTTAGTACAGATTATAGAGAGTTACCTATGATAGTCAAAACTTGGAGTTAAGTTAGTTAGGATTTCTAGATATACAGTGATGTATTTGAGATGAATAGGCATTCTTCAAACCTTTCAAAGACCTACAGAATATGGCATTTAAAATGGTTTATGGTTTTTCTTGACAGTGAGGCATAACTGTTCCTGGTAACACCACCTGCATCAGAAAGGAAGATGGATATTGAAGAAAAACATTATGGAGTTTGCTTCTAATATGGCAAGACTAGCCATTTGGGAAAGGTACTGCTCTTCTGGACTGTTTGACTTTATGTTGTAGAAACTGGACATGCAGGACCCACAAAATGGTGACTGCTGATGCAAGACGGACATTGCTACAGGATTCCTGCTTCATGGAAGAAGCAGACATTCTGCAGGACACAGAGAAAAATGACTGACAAACTTCCAATACAGGTGGACAGTTTAAAGTTTTCTGCTCTGCTGAAAGTCTGCCAGACACATTATGGCCTATGGGCTGAAGATGGAACATTACAGAAGAACTTCGGGTGACTGACCAGGCAATGAGTGGTCTCTGTCATTTCTAGAGTTTATATATTATCCTTCTGTGGTCTTTGATGGAATTGAAGAAAGATAGTTATGGTTATAGTTTTCCTTAGTTAGGATTAAAGATAAGTTACATATAGGACTTTAGACTCACAAAGATAGGATAGATGATATTTTCTTTAAGTCTTACAAAATGTTAATGGACTAAATATTGTTAACTGTGATTCTTATTTGATAACTGTTGTAGGATATATTTTGCTATGTTAAGGTTAAACCCCTTCTTTTATTTTAGACAGAAAAGAAGAGATGATGGGAGATGTTATTCTGTAAATATGCTTCTCATACTGGTTAATTAATAAAGTACCAATAGAAAACAAGATAGGCGGGGCTAGGAGACCAGGAGGAGGAAAGAGGAAGTAGTACGGAGGAGTCAAGATGTAGACCAGGGAGGAAGGAAGACGCCGGCTGCGGCTCCCGATAAGATGAGCCACGTGGAAATACTTAGATAAGTAGAAATGGGTTAATAATATTAAGACAGAGCTAGCCCATAAACAATAATGGTAACTGGCCAACAGGATTGTATCAAATACAGAGTCTCTGAGTGTTATTTGGGGCTCATGTGGTGGCGGGACCATGGCGGCAGGACCACTATGCCGGCGGGTAGGAAAAACCTGCCGTAACACCCACATGATCTGGGATATATATATATATATATATATATATAGAGAGAGAGAGAGAGAGACAGACAGACAGACAGACAGACAGACAGACAGACAGACAGATAGATAGATCACCATATAAGGCTTCACCCACTCACATGTCCAGCAACAGGACATCCATTTTCTGTCAAGGGATGCTCTGTTTTGGCCTCCATTCCAGATGACTTGTGAGTATTAATGACTGACAGTCCTCAGACACCCTGTCCAAGCTTATGCTATCTTCGCAGATGTAACAAAGCTTGCTCACCATGAGAGGACAAGGTCCCACTAATCTCACTGCACCTCAGGACAATGTTGACTGAACATCCCATCTCTAGACCCTCTGTTGTAAGCTTATCTCCTTTCACCACCATCTCCCTAGGTCTTCTCATTTTCTTTCTGTTGCTGTGATGAAAACACTCTGACCAAAAGTAACCTGGGGAAGAAGAGAATTTACTTGCCCTGCACTTTCAATCTATCATTAAGGGGCACAGACTGGAGGCAGGAGCCTCGTACACTGGCCGAGACAAACAACTCCTCACAGAAATGCTTAGAGACCGACCTGATGAAGACAATTACTCAGTAGATGCTTCCGTTGCTCCACAGGTGACCCTACGCTGTGTCCGATAGACAGTTGAAACTTTTGGAAATGGGTTGTTATTATACACAATACTAACGGACTATGAGTCAATTAGTGGATTGAGCCATTGATGGAGTCAGAGCTCCCACAGTCTAGTCTCGTTCCAGAAGCCTATTAGCCGTCGATCATGCCCTTTTCACATGAGATTAAAATCTCAGTCTCCAGTGAACGTCCAGTGGGGTTGCTTGTTAGAATGTCTTTTGTTTGCTTCTTGTAAAATTTTCAAACCACTGACTTAAGATCTAGTTAATGAATTTATCCCACCACTGGGAGGGGGTCTTCAAATATCTGCTCTATGAAGTCACAGCTGCAGAATCATGTCTGTGACGTGTGTCACACTCTCCCCTCTAATAAATAGAACAGCTCATCACTACTGGCCTCTTCCAGTCACCTATTATGATTTGTGTTATCCTTGATGTGGGTTGGCAGTAGGGCTTAGGAGAGGGGCAGCACAGGTACCTCCCTTGGTGGGAAAGAATAATTGTGTGCCCTAAGTATTTACACATTTTGTATATTTCCTAAACATTAAGCTAACGGCAAAGCTATGCAAAGTCATAATAAACCTGAATATGGTTTATAAGCTGGTGAACAATATAATTTGAAAGACAAATACCTAGTTTTAATTACTTCATCATAGTTAAGAATGCTGTGATCATTTGGCGGAGCTTAGAGAGGGTACCTTGAACTGTGTGGTGATTTTTTGCAACTTGTATGTGAGACTAAAATTATTCAGAAGTCAAAAGTTTTCATTGTTTGTTGGCTTGTTTGTTTTTGCTTTTAAAGAAGTTTCATATTCTTTTAAACTCAGGCTCCTGTTTCTACTGCTAGTCAGTATAAGAGAAGCCTGGAACCAATGTTGTAAGGGAAGCCACAGATATCCTCTTCGTCTTGTGCATTGCTGGGATAAGACATTCACCCCATGTAGAGCTCCACACTATGCCTTACATCCTCAGCTTCTGGACAGGCTTAACCCTGCATATTCTGATCTTGGAACTCAGAGACCAAAGATTCGAGGATATTACAGAACAGGATTAGGTAAAGGGTAAAAACTCTATTCCAAATAGCTCGTGTATCATCTAGGGAGGTGAGCATTGAATGAAAGGATTTGGCACTTTTGAGGCATAGATATGTATGAAATATCTATAAAGGAGTAGATGAGTACACAAACACTGAAGAACGGACGCGATGAGAAGGGATCATGAGGGTTTCCACCAACGGGGGCTCTGTGCTCACTCAACAAGATCTGCTTAGATTTGTAGTAGAGTAAAATGGCTAAAATTCTCGGAGTTGTTTCCCTCTTATGCACACATTGGGATACTTTGTGACTACTTTGACCAACCATGTGCAGTGGAAATGGTGTCATATCAGTTCAGGCTAATCTTAAGAGTTCTGCCAGTTTCCTATTCTTCGAGAAGATTTCAGTATCTTGTGGGAAAGACTGTACAAGTCATGGAAGGGCCAAGTATAAATCAGATTTCAGCTGCTTCTGCCTAGATATCATGAGTCAAGGCTGCTGTAGGACAGCCTAGGCAGCTGCACACCACCTCATGATCTAGTCAACGCTTGGGGACAGAGCAACCACCCTTTAGTGCTCTGTTTCTACTCCCAACTCCCCAGACTGTGAGATGGCTTCATCGGGGAATGACAGACCTGGAAAAACAATCATTGTGAAAGATGGATGCTATAATTAGCCAAGGAAGGCCAGGCAGGTAAGAGTTCAGACTGTAAATTGTCAAGGGCTTAGAGAAGAGTTGCTGGCATTGACCCACAAGGGGGAAGACTCAAAGAGTTGTTTTTTCTTCTGCAACTGGAACAGTTTGTCATTACCGTGGATTGCCAGGGCAGGCTGCAGAATGAGAGCTGGACAGACAACAGGGACATAGTGTAGCATTCATGGGCAAAATGGGTTCCACCAAGAACCACTGGAGCCCGCGTCAGGCTGTCGCCACACCAGCCTTGGTGGTGGTCAAGAGCCGTAGGGGCATCGAAACTTCCACAGAACTACACACATTCATGGCAACAGGAAATGAAAGGAAAGATGCTGTGGGAGCCGGAGTTCCATGAGCCTTACCAGGTGGTTGATTTGCTCAGCAAGACGAGCCCCCAGCAGCAATGCATAAGCTTTGGAGGCTGCTGGGCACCAGCCACTGCCACACCCATCTCAAACTCCTATGCAAATTTCCATCTTTGCCAGCCTACATCTTAAAGTGCAGCAACACATAAAACATGCAGTTTCAGTCTAGGGAAAAAAAAAACAACCAGTTTTATACACGATTTTCTCTATACTAGTTAGTGAATTAATGATACTCAGGTTAGGGCCACACAAACTGTCGGAAAGAACTTACTTCTGAGGAACTACCAGAGGGTCTTTCATGTTATGATTTAATCAATAGGAAACTGAAACAAAGTAAGTTGGCTGCTCTTTGATGGAGGAGTTAGAAGTATAAATGGGAATGAAAGCTGATCCTCGGCTCTGAGCCTAGCTCCATCGTCAGCATCCAGTTGAAGAAATAGTAAATCCATTCATCTGGCTGTGCCCAAGCCTTCCGAAGCTGGATTTACCTAAGTGGCTGCTTCCTCCTTAGAGACATGTTCCTTACCTCAGTCATTTCTTCTCTGATAGGATTTAAAGTTGCATTATTAGCATATAACACCATATTCACTTCTCCTCCAGGAACCTGATGGGTTGGAACCTAGGTGGGAAAATTCAGTGGACACCATGCCCTGGGATCTGGGCTAAATGTGACAAGGTTCCTTAAGGTGGCAACTCCTTAACAGGGAAGCAGCTTTATCAGAGACTGGAGGTTGCTGGTCCTTTTCCAGGATTCACTGCGACCTCAGAGTCTTGACACTTCACCCTCCCTTGGAAGGCAAACTTGTCTCTTGCTGCTTTCATGTCTAGTGAATGTGTTTTTTTGTGAGAAGCTTTGATGCCAGGTTATTTCTTGCCGTGAGCTGTACTTTAATGTTTTGCCTGTCAAATGTAACCAGTAGAGATGTTCAGTGCCATCAAATCACTGGGCGTCGAAGCCATGCACCTTCAGTTTTAGGAAGGAAATGGCAGTCCCAAATTTTAATTGACCTGTGGTCATATGGGGTAAGGTCTTCTATTTGCACGGTGCCATACTTGATTTTAAGTAATATATTATACGAAGGTGGGTGCAGTTGAGTGATTGTAAGAAACTATGCTACTAAGACCCAATCTCTCTAAGATGACTAGGTTACACTCAGAATAAGAAAAGGCTGTGGTTTCAAAACAGCGGGAGATACCAAGGAAGAAGCCTCCTTCCCTTTTGTACATGCTTTCGGAGTAGACTCCAACATGTTCCTAAGCTATTCCTAGTGCACTGGGATGGCTGAAACAGATACGTTCTGGGGCTTCTCATGAGCTCCTAGACCAATAGCTCAATTTGGAATTCAATGTAGAATTTTATGTAGTATAATATCTGTTTCTCGCAGGAGCGTGTGTGTGTGTGTGTGTGTGTGTGTGTGTGTGTGTGTGTGTGTGTGTGAACACACTCACATACATGCCTACGGGCTAGTTGTTAAGATGAAAAGAAATCCATCTATTGGGAATTACCCTGAAATTTCTTGCCTTAGCTAACACGACAACCAAGACCATGATTAACGCCTCCACTGTTATTTCCATTCAGGGTAGCTCCCTCTTTAGAGCAAACATGTGCTGATCTGAGCCTGTGCTCAGGAGTGCAATAAACACTCAAAGAGTCTCGACTCTGCATTAATGAATGTGTTGCATTATGCTTGGTTAGTAGTCTCCTGATAATAGAAATGCTACTGGGTGTCATTATATCTGGATTTAGCTTTTGTGACCTTTGGAGGCTGGATCACAGAAAAAGAGAGGGAGACATATCTTACTGTGCAGACGATGTGCATTGTGGGATGGGTTGCAAAAAGCTCCTGATTTCGTCACATAAATCTCCTTGCCTCAGAGAGGCTGGAAAAATCTTAGTAATTCATGGGCATAGGCTTTAATTTACTGTTCTTCTCGGGTGTTGCTGAGGATTGTAGATGGGAACAACCTCATCACAAAGATTAATGCTCTCAAACTGGGGGTAAGAGGACATGCCAGGAGCAACCATACATCCGCCTAACCTAAAACAAAACAAACAAAAGCCAGGAGCGTACTTACTCCTTTGTGCCCAATGACAGGAATGCCATGTAATTCTGCTAATTCTCCTTTCAAGTACATACAAGCACCAAGACACAAGTCTGAGACTTTGAATGGTTGCATCCTCTATTGCATCAGAATAAACTGAAAGGGAATACTTTCACGTGTGTCTCCTTTAAATGAGCGCTCATTGTGGGGCATGGAGAAGGCTCGTTCTGAGAAACTAGCAATGGCTGTATAACAATAGTAACAAAATAGGCGGCGATGGATCTTACAGCCAGGTTTGCTGTCGTGTTTCTGGGGTGGGGAGTGAGGTTCAAAGTAATATAACTTTGGACTGCTAGCTCTCAGCCGTGGTGTGTTACAAGTAACTGAGCTCCCAGACCACTGTTTTGTTTCTGATAAGGATGTGCCGTTCCATCTCTCAGCCCCGTGGTGGACTCCTTTGCTGTTATTATGCCCAGTTATTCCTGGGGGTAAAATCCATTCACAAGCAGAGACCAGACCCCAAATGTAGGAGCTTTAAAAACTCAGCCGTGTCAGAGACGAAAGTCCCCAGGAAGGTGATTTCTTGGTGTTCACAGTGTCACAAGTATTCCACAGACCTGTCAGTAATAGGTGTCCCTGGGACTGTTTTAAAGAACAAAAGCCTCATTTCCCGAGGCCTTCCTTAAATAGAGCCCCAGGAGACAACACCTGAGCACTGGCCCAAACTCTGCAATGCACCCAGGGTCTAAGGAACACAAAGCTTGCTGGCAAATAGCACTTAACATGTAAATCAAACAGCTTGTCCTTTTTACCTCCAAGGACCTTGAAGCTAGGACTGGAATTAAAGAGAATATGTGATTAGCTTTTCTCTGCATTGGTAAAAATAGCCAAGAGCTGGAAACACATTGTTTTTTTCATGGAGCCCAAAAACAATTCAATGCCTAGAGAAATTAGTGGTTCAGGCATCCTGAAAATTGTGACGACGATAAAACAAAAGAAAGCAGCCTTTTGTTATCAAAAGACTTGCAGTTTAGCGGGTAAATATCAGCTGAACTGAAGGCGTGAAGAATACTCACCATTCCTATTTCTTCAGAGCAGGGGGAGCATTCTAGACACTAGACTGTCTAGTCTAAATACTTGGAGGACGATATACTTGGAATAGGTCCCAGTGGGTATAAGACAGGGTGTAGTGTTTAATTTTGATATGCAATGCCATCTTCATTTACATTTATTCAACTCTCATTAAATTATTCTAAACCCATAAGCACTGTATTTGTGTTGCAACTAAGCATATTAAAATATTGATTGTACTTTTCCCAGTTTTTTTCCAAGCAAGTAAATAACTTCTTAACATTTTCATGCTTCAAGGTGTTTTTTTTTGCAGACCCTAAAGCAAAATAGTATGTGAAGTCTGGTTTTTCACGCTTCCATAAAGCCCCGAGGTCTTTGAAGAAATACTGTTGATGCCTCAGAGGAAAAGGGAGGGGCCCTGAGGTTAGCAGAAGATACCTCCTGGATGCTGCAGTACACCAAAGGATGCTTGCAAACTCTGAAACACAAACCACTAAATGATTGCAACCGAACTGAGGGTCAGACTTCAACATATTAAAAGAAGGGGCACTCACTGTTTTCCCTATGTAGTAGATTTTACAGGGCAGCTATGCCTTCCCTTGGTCCCATGTCCTGTAAATATTCTGTAATAATTTGCAGATGTCAGTTTGCTAGACTGTTTGCCTCAAGTAGGTAACAGATAGTAAGCTACTGCCCCGGCTTCAGACTCACCTCTGTGACATTGGGTCTGACAATCTCGCTTTGCTTTGTCCCATCGACTTACATTCTTTTAAAATGTCTACTGAAATTCTCGATGGTTTCTTTTGAGATTATAATTTTATCATTTCCCCTTCTCTTCCCTCTCATATACCCCCTCTTGCTCACTTTCAAGTTCATGGCCTATTTCTTTCATTATGTACACTACAAATATATGAATACATACAGATAGATAGATACTAAATATAACCTGTTCAGTCATTATGATGTTTCTTGTTTGTGTGTTTTCAGGGCTCACCATTTGGATTGGAGAGCTGATTAAGGTGCTCGTCTTTCGGGCTGACTATTTCTCCGACTCTCGGCTTTCCTTAGTTGTCTGTAGTTCTTTGTGTAGAGTGTAGGCCTCATGAGCTTTCGCCATCAACTTCAGTGTGTCTGCTGTAGCTGACTTTGGTCAGCTTGTGTTTAGGAAGTCACATTGGTTAGACTTTATGGATGTAGCTTCTGACAATCCAAGGAAACACAATTTCACAGCAAACTTCATCCTCCTCTGTCTCTTACAGCCAATCTGCTTCTTTTTCTGCAGTGGCCCCTGAACCTTGCTTTCGAGGGTTGTTTTGTAGATGTGTCCGCTGGGACTGGCCTCCACAGGTCTGTATTTTGATTGGCCGTGGTTCCCTCTAATGGTCTCTCTCTCTGTTGCAAAGGAATATTTCCTCCATGAGAGGTTAAGAAGTACACATACCTATGGGTATAAGGACAGATATGTAGAATGCAGTCAGGGATTGCGTGTTAATAAGATGATGGTTGTAGTTTCTCCTCCAAGACCCATGACCCTCACTAGTTCTGAGTAGCCAAGCTGGGTTTCCAGTACAGGCACGGTTTCCAATTAGTTTAGTGGGTTTTAAGTCCAATTAGAGAGCCACTGGTTACCATGAGGGTATGCGTGCCACCACTGCACCCATAGGCTCATAGTGCCATGCTGATCGTTGTCACGGTTCACGGTGTCATAGCTGGGTGGGACTATCAGGGCTTCTGTCCTTTGGAACTTTGCATGGCGCCTTCTGATACCACGAAAGCAAGACCTCAGGGAGGAGCCTGTCAGGTTGCTTCCACCGCAGGGGCCTCTGGGCCTGTGTATGGAGTGCATGATGTCTTCAGCAATAAGGACTCACATTCCACCTCTGGGGAGCAGCCAAGGGCAATAATAATATTCTCTAAGTTTTAGAAGTCTCTTAAGCAGCTTGATCTACAATTCAAAAAAGGGGCTCTCATGTCTGGTTTTAGGGGCTTAGTTAGATATCATTTGGCTGTTGGAGGGACTATTGTTATCTCAGATGAGATTTAAGCATATATACATATATATATGCAGATTTACATTATTGTATTTTAATGTATAGTTAATAGCATGATTCCTTAGTACTTTCTCAGACATCTTTACTGTTATTTTACCTCCCTCCTTCTATATTTATCTCTCTCCATCTGCCTAAATAGACCCCCGTTTCTCATTTCCCCTCATCAGAGCACTAATACCCTGCTATTCCTCTCTCTATCGATCCCCTGCCCCCACCAACCCAACAATGGGCCCTCTTTATTTTACGTGTCTGTAGTTACGCCAGTATGCATATACATTCATATCTGAAGATTTTGAGTTAGGAGCTTCCAGCAAGAAAAAACATTTGATGTTTGTCTTTCTGTGTCTGGACTATCTCTCCATGTGGTCTTTTCTAGTCCTCTCCACTTATATGCAACATTCATGAGTTCAATTTTCTTTGCAGCTAAATAGTGTTCCATGGTGTGCATGTACAATTTCATTGTTCATTCAGTGATTGAAGGATATTCCGAGTGTTTCCATTTCCTAGGCATTGTGGATAGACATCAGTGAACATGGCTGAGCAAGAATCTGCCAACTAGGATGTCAGGTCCTCTGGGCATACGCCAAAGAGTGGCATAGCAGTGTCTTTTGGTAGATTTAGTGTCCGCGTTTCAAGAATTCTCCACACTGATTTCTATAGCGGCTGTGCCCGTTTGCAATCTCAATGCAGCAAATGAGGTTTCCCCTTTACCTGGACCTCCTCTGGCATCTGTTGACATTTTATTGATCTTTGTCATTCTGACTGGGGTAAGATGAAATCTCAAAGTTTTCTCATCTGCCATACCTCAATTGCTAAGGATGACTAACGTTTTGTTCTTTTCTTTTTTCTTTCTTTCTTTTTTTTTTTTTTGATACTTCTCAGCCATCCCTGCATCCCCCCTCCCCCACCCCAAGAGTTGCTTAGCTTTTAAATTCTGCCAACAGGGAAGCCAGAGGAGATGGAAGGTTTGAAAAGGAAGGGCTACTTCCTGGTTGTTTTCTGTTCTTATCAGGGTCATACTTGTAGATTTGCTGACTCAGTCAGTCTCGCAGGAACTCTTGATTTTAATACAAAGCCTTCTAACTTGCAAAAATGACATCTGACACCCTGCCTGCCAGAGATGCCAGCACCACCCAGCTGAGCCTTCTTTCCTGAAGAGCTAGTTACCAAGCCACACAACTCCTCCAGTGAACTGAAATTCACTGCTATCTATGGCCTGACTGCTTCTAGTCCAGCGGCTTCCAACCTTCCCAAGGCTGCAACTCTCTCATTATTACAGGTTCCTCATGTGATGGTGGCGCTCAAACATACAATAATTTTAATTGCTACTCCATAAGTTCACTACTGGTAAGAATCATAACGTGGATGTGTGATAAGCTTCTTGCTTCCTCCTCCTCCTCCTTGAGACTCAGGCCTGGCAGGCCCTTTCTCCTGCTGCCAGGGACTCCGGGCAGGCAGAGCAACCTGAGAAGTTAAAGGCAGAGTGAGGCATGTTTGCTCCCTCTCTTTGTTAAATCTGGCTAACCCTAATTTAGGGGAAGAAGGCTCCCTGCCTATGGGGAGCCGAGAACCGCCGCCATTACAAGATGGCGACCGTTCCCCTACAGGATGCAGTAAACAACTCCATATTAGGCAATGCCTCCTCGGACTATGTGTCCAGCGCTTCCCGCATGCGTAGTAAGAACAATGTCTCTGGCCAATCCCGAGGCCTCGGGTGTCTGCAGTTCGGCTGTGACCAATCAGGGTACGACCCGTGTCCTTTTTCCCTATATAAGCAGCTGCATTTGGGTTTTTGGGCCCCTCGCTTCCTGCTCTCCCTTCAATCAAGAGGCTCCAATAAAGCGTGATTTGAGAAGAATCCTCAAGGTGTGGTCGTTCTTCCTCGCTGGTCGAGGTGCGTGCTGCACCTGCCCCCAAAGACCCTAAAACCCCCAGCCCTTGGGGAGAGATTAGATGTTAGCTCCCCAAATCTGCTGTTCTGCATTAGATCTGTGGGTACACCTTGCCGTGTGAGCATGTTTCTTCACCTCTAATGTGAGCCTTTCTTCACGGATTGATGCTGTCTGCCCTGTCAGAGTTTCCCTGCAGCTACCTGTTACCTTTTAGGTGTTTCCTGCCTTTTAATTCTTTAACTGGTAGAGACAACAATCCATCACACCCACCTTCTGTGGCCTTGCTTACCACACAAAATATTAATTTTTAGGTCCTTTGTCTGAAACCATGTGACTGATCTAACACAATGAAATGAAAGAGATACATCAGTCCTGAGTTTGATTCTTCAGCCCCTGTCTGGCACAAGAAGGAGGTGAGCTGTAGTTGGAGAAAATAGCGTGCTGCAATTGAGATGGCTCAGATCAAAGGAGCCTGGAGTGCTGACCCGAGTGTAGGGGAGAGCTTTTCACAGATCTGCGTGAGGGGTTCCGTGTGAATGAGGCACAGGCTGCTATCACAGCCTGGTCACCCACACTATATCTTCAGTGGGATAGGAAAGGCAGAGGCAGCACATACTCACATGTTTTTATTTTCCCATACCCGTCTTCTCATTCACTCATCAACACAGCACTTGAAGGTGCTACTGCCTTTATATTGAGATCTGTAGACAGACTGAATGCCTCTGAGAAATGAAAGTGTGCGTGGGCGCACAGTTCCCAACATGGCAGACTAGGGCAGTGGCAGGGGTCAGAGTCCATGGTCTTTGACTTTATAACCCATATTTCCTAACAGTGTTCACAGGGAAAATGGTGGGAAGCCAGGGAATGGGTCCAGGCATTGAAAGCTTTTGTCAGCAGGACAATTGCCCCACATCTCTGAGAACCAATAATGCCTGTTGTCTTCACAGATAGCTATACACTAAATTCAACATAGAAAAGATGTTTTACTGATGTTTCGAAATTTAAAAATGTCTGCTGTTGCAATCATGTGAGAAAAAGCAACAGGAAGCAGAACTATTGGCCGATGCTTAAAAATGCTGTATTGTGCTCTTAAAAACATGTTGTTTTACCACTTTCACTGTACTCAGGGTCATTCACAAATAAAGCCCATGTAGAAGCCATTAGCCCAGACTTTTAGGAGAAATCGGGATAAAACACATGGGTAGAATTTTTTTAAAGCACAAATATTATATGAATAGAGTAAGAAATCAAAGAGTCAGACCCATAGACCTATACTACCTGTTTAAATTTATAGAATATACACTGCTTTAAAATACCTTTAACAAATATATTCTGGAATTCACTCTCTCTCTCTCTCTCTCTCTCTCTCTCTCTCTCTCTCTCTCTCTCTCTCTCTCTCTCACACACACACACACACACACACACACACACACACACACACACACACGATTCAATACCTTTAATGGGGGAGAAATTAAAAGAACTAATAAGTGAAGTGAAACCAAATGATGATAACAATTTAAGATCTGAAAATTTACCAAAGTCAAAGGGGAAAATAATATTAAATATGTGTCTTTTGTTATAAATAAATAATTTTCCTTCAAAAAAAGAAAGCATAATTAAAGTGAAAGCAATTGGCCTATTGAGAAAACACTCAGATACACAAATATCCATGTTCCTAGTTCCACAGCAGAGCTGCTCTGGCAAGTGCTGGCCATGACTGTTAAGCCTGTCTGTTGTATATTTATGATTAGTTCCCGATTTTGAGGGGGGCCACACAGCTTATGGCTTGAACACATCCTAATGGATGCATATAACTGATCTTAAAGGCAACATGAAATTGGTATGAAATTGGTTCTTTGGGGATTTGGGAATTTGAACCTCGCCTCAAATTCTGTTTTGTTTCAGCCCCCTTCCTCTGATGGATATGGTGGATGTTTCCAGGTTTCTTGGCCGAGTTACTGCAATGATTCACTCTCCTCACCTCTCAGCTGCTTTTAGGAGTGATGAGTCTCCCACCAAACTGCCCTGACTTGTGGTAACCACACCTCACAAAGCTTTATGGAGCATCAAGTTCTCATCCCCGAAATGGGCGTCATGCTACATCCATCGTGAGAGCCATCCTCTGGCTCGGTGGAATCAGAATGTCCCATTTTCATCTATCCCAACAGCTATCAGGTCACACAGAGGCCAAAGAAACAGCAAGAGCAATGGTTGCAGCTCAACACTTCTCTGGCTGTGGCTGCCAGAGTTAGCAAGGGAAAGGAGGGTACTCCCATTCCATCAGGTATTCATGATTTCAGTTCGGCCTCTGCCTATCGCACTCACAGTGTGCTGGTCCAAGAAATAAATGCAACTCATATGTTTATACTAAAAGTTGACTCTAAATCTTCTCACTGAATATGTTATCTTTTCTAAAGAGTATGAAATTCAGGTAAAGATATGTCTGTGACCCCTGGCCTCTTGATATCCATTTGATTCGAAAAAAATGTAACTATTGGATATGATTGCAGTTCCTGATAAAGAAGGCTAATTCATCATCAGTTTGAATCAAGCTTTAAAAGACATTAGAAAAATCTAAACCTAATAAAAATTATTAATGTGCTGGATGTTCTCATAAAGATGTGTTTACAGTTTATTGTTACCCTCCCTCTGAAGAGGCTCCTTCAGTTGTACATAAATTGTAAAGATTGTCTGGTACTGAAAACCCTCTAATTAGATGCTGCTGGCTCTGAGATGCTGATCATGAAAGGGCCAGTAGTGGAGATGGCGCTACAAGCCCAGGCCCCAGTGGTTTGCATGATGCCCCTACACTGGCTTTTCTACCTGCATCCCCGTGGGCTGTGGATTAAGTCAGTACTTTGTTGAGTGCATGTGTGTGTGTGAAGGGGTTGATTTTTAAGTTTGCCTGGTGCCATATGCTCGTTTGCCCGTTCTGTACAAAAGGACCAAAACCTGCTCTAGAACATGTGGCCATCATGAAAAGTACACGTATGTTCTTCAGCATAAGCCTTTCATTCACCCACTTAGCAGATAGAGATGTGTGTGTTACTTATATATTTCAGTCTTAAAATTCTACCCAAATTCATTGTGTTAACCAAAGTAGATATTTTCCCCCTTGTTGTTGTGTTTCAGATCAAACCCAGAGCCTGGCATATGCCGGGGAGGTTGTTCTACCACGGAGCAGCATCCTTCCCTACAGTTTGTTTATTTTAATTGTGTTTGTAGGCTGTCACCACGAGTCACTTCCTAATGCTGCCTTTGATACCACTTCTGGTAGCCAATGAAACTTGCCAAAGAACTTGGTTTTCGAAACTTCAGACTTTCAAACCCCTGTCTCAGTTTGCTTCCTATTGCTGAAGGAAACACCAAGAAGAAAACCAGCCTGCCACAGGTTTACTCTAGCTTGCTTTCAGTTGTCATCTATCACGAAGGCAAGCCAGGGCAGGAGCTGAGAGCAGGAACCTAGAGGCCAGAACTGAAGTGAGACCGAGGAGGGACTCTGCTTACTGCCTTCCTTCCCAAAGCTCCTCCGGCCTGCTTTCTCACACAATCCAGGATGTCCTTCCCAGGGTGGCTCCACCCCAGTGGGCGGGGTCCTCCCACACTAATCTTTGATCAAGAAAATGCCTGGCAGACTGACCCCCAGACAATCTGATGAGGAAATTTTCTCAACTGAGGGTTCCTCTTCCAAGATAACTCTAGCATGTGTCAAGTTGACGTTCCCAGAATATGTATAATGTACGTTGTTCATATTCAACCCCTCCATCACGCTTTTATTTCTCCTCCTTCTTTCTCTTTACCTAGTGCTTATCTGAACTACAGTGAGGATACATTCCCACCCCAGAAGTCTGAGAACAGAGAGAAACAACCAGCTTGAAACAGGATGGTGTGGCTCCCTACTGAAATCTTTTGATTTGATCATGCTCAGCAATACTCCAATATCTGACAAGCCTTCTGGATTTCTCACATTTATCTATATGCCCAGAACTGACAGTAGGTGGCTTTGTTCTTGTTATGGGTTGAAAAGTGTTTAGAAATAGATGTGAGGGGAAAAAAATAAAACAAGAAACACAAAATAGCTGTTTGCTAGATTTTTAACCCACAATATAGAAATACTTGCTTGCACCAATTCCAAGAACTTCTGTGGTAAGGGATGCTGGTTTGCGTGTCAAACTGAGTACTTGAGCGTGGTATTTTATGACTAATGATGTTGGAGGATTGTGTCTGGGATTTCAACCTCTGTGCTGGTAACACTTTGGACAGGGTCATCCTTTGCTTTTCTGGGCTGTCTGTGAACCATAATGTGTTTAAAGCTTCCCTGGCTTCTATCCAATGGCTACGTGAAAACAGCTTGAATTCCAGTCACTATTACTATGAGGAAACAAGAGAAGCAAAAGCAAGTTGGGGAGGATAGGTGTTTGGCTTACACTTCCATTTTGTAGCCCAACACTGAGGAAAGTCAGGACAGGAATTCAAACACAGCAGGAACCTGGAGGCCAGAGCTGAGGCAGAGGCCATGGAAGAATACTGGCTTGCTTTCTATGGCTTGCCCAGCCTGCTTTCTTATAGAACCCAGAACCACAGCCCAGGGATGGCCCTACCCACAATAGGCCAACCTCTCCACATTTGTCACCGATTAAGAAAATGCTCTACAGGCTTGCCTGGAGTCAGAGGATCTTATGGAGGCATCGTCTCAATTGAGTTTCACATGGCTACAGCAGGAGGAGGGATTGTAGGAGCCACAGGGGTCAAGGGCATCCCAAGAAAACCCACAGAAACAACTAGCCTGGCTCATAGGAACACAAAGTCTGAACCAACAACCAGGGAGCCTGCATGGGACTCACCGAGGCCCTCCACATACATGTGACAGTTGTGTAGCTTAATCTACTGGTGTGACTCCTGAATGGGGGCAAGGCTTTGGTAGTTCTTGGGAACCTATTTCTCATACTGACTGCCTGGTCCACTCTTAATACAAGGGAAGGTGCTTAGTGTGACTGCAACTTAATATGCCATGTTTTGTTGCTATCCATAGGGGGGCCTGCCCCTTTTTCAACAGAAATAGAGGAGGAATGAGTTGAGGGGAGGTAGGGAGAAAGAATGGGAGGAGAGGAAAAAGGGGAAACTTTGGTCAGGATGTAAAAATTAAAACAAAACAAACAGACAAAAATTTGCCTGTACTTAGCTCCCACTGGCTGTGAGAGCCCACAGTGCCCGCAAACATTTAATATCTATTCTGAAAGTAGTATAACTCCTGTTGAAAACTACCGGGGTTTAAGAAATTTACTCTTAGAAAAATAATTTTCCCATGAGAGAAATTTCTCCATCTCAGAGTTTACCTGTGACTTCTCTTTCCGATGTGGTCCTCAGGAGCTGGATTTGCCATCTATTTAAGAAGGGGGAAATTTTTTCTTTGAAATTAAAAATTTAAATCATGTCTCAGGAAACACAAATACACAAAATGGATACATTAGTGTTTGTTGTTTTTAAATAATAGACCTCACTGTGTACCCCAGGTTGGCTTTAAACTCTTTTTAAAGTTGGGGAGAAGAGGGTAAATGTGATGAAAACATGTAGATAATTTTTAAAAGAACTAAAAACTAGCCCAAAGTTTTAAAATACGGAAGATTTATTTATTTATTTTTGCTTTTAGCTATGTGTATGTGTTTGTGTTTGTCTACGTTGGCGTGTCTACATGAGGATGTTTTTGCCTACGTTGGCGTATCTACATGAGGATGTGTTTGGAGCCCTGGGGCTAGAGTTTAAGATGGTAGGAGCTGCGCAGTACGGGTGCTGGGAAGGCGACTCCAGAAGAGCAGCTCATGTGCTTAACGGCTGAGCCATCGCTCTAGCCCATCGCCCTGAGCGCTCGGTCCTCCCCTATCCAGCCCCAGTCCCACTTTTAGCCACTGATAATGCATGTGGCTTCTATTTTATTTGTGACTATACCAAACACGTGGCTTCTCGATGAAGAATTTAAAGAAGAAAACTTCATGAATAGAAGTACTCAAAACAAAACAAAAACCCTTGATATTGTCCATCAGATGGCTATGTGTAGCTGTGGTCTAGAATAGATTCAGGTAGAGTGGAACCCAACTGCTCACTTACAAAGAGTCAAAGCTTAGAGTTCATTTGACAGGTTATGTCTTTACACTTAATTGTGGACAGAATGAAAATGAGAGACCTAAGTATTCTCTTGCCAGCTCAGCTCTTACCGGTCCATGCTACTTTTTAAGGGTACGTCTTTTATTACCTTTGTGGTACCGTGTTTTCACATAAACACGTGCAACAGTATTTTTAGACACTACCCTATAGCATGTGGCTGTAACAGATTGCAAAGCCAGGAGAAGGGAAGGAGAAGGAAGAAATTATTATTTCAAGGAAATTTCACATCTATGGGATCTAGAAGGAGTTATATGAACACATACATTATGTGCTCTGTTTGGCTATATCTATGTGTAAAACTATTGGCCATCTTTTATCTCCTACTCCCAACATCCCTGACAGAAAACTTGGCATTGACCACACTCTTGGGAATATGACTTACCACCTATTTGAGGAACAGGCAAATTTGGCTGCAGAGGTATTCCTAAGGGACATATTTAGCTCATAGTTTGAATATTTTTACTGTGTCCCCAGAGAAACTAAGTCCAGGGAGTGAGACAAAACGAGGTGCCCCAGGAGCCTGCATTTTAGTAATGGGAACAAAAGGGTCCCTAAAGGGGACGCCAGACATGCACCATCTCCCCAAGGCTCTATTGACCCTGCCCTCTAAACTCTCCCAGGCTGTTCTGTCAGCCAGAGCAACCACGCCATGGGCATTGGATCCCAGAACTCACTCATTTTGTAACTGAAGTGTTAAGTAATGTTTCAGTCATTATCCTGTACAACAGTAGCTGCTAATTACTAAACTACCTGCTTTAAGTTGAGTTCTTTATATCACATGTCTTAACAAAGACTTAGTAGTATGTCTGTCTGAGTATCTGTGTGTCTAAGTTATTACACTTTAGCAAAATGTCTTCCATGCTTATCTATGCTTTTAGAAATGAAGATTTCCTTTCTTGTCTTTGCATAAATAAAATAATATTCCTGTGTGTGTGTGTGTGTGTGTGTGTGTGTGTGTGTGTGTGTGTGTGTGCATGCCTGTATGTCTGATTGGTTTTATGAATAATCCTATAAGAAGCATATGTGGGTAGATCTTTTTTAAGATACTTCATTTCTTTTGAATATAAATCTAGATGTGATATTAGATAATAGTGCAGTGTAAGCTCTGAGCATATATCAAAGAAAACAACCTCTATTCTATTTCCACAATGGCTGTGAATAACTTAGAAATTCACTACTTAAATTTTTAAAAAAAAATCTACTTTCATAGATATTTAACCAACATTATTCATCTTCTTTTTTAGAACAGCAAGTTTATTTATTAGATATGCACTCTACCAAAGATGACCTTAAAATGACATCTGGAGTTTTGCTTTCTATCAGTTAATTCGGTTTGAATCCATGCAAATACTAAATATTGCATTTGGTTTTATACTTTAGTAACTTTAATTTTTTTTTACTATTCAGGAGTTTCATACATGCCTAAAGTTGCCCTCACACCAATTCTCTTCCCTCTGGCTTCTTCTTTATCCCCTGCTTACCACTTTTCCTTCCCAGATGTATATGCTGTTTTTCTACACCCCACCGCTGGGATTTAGTGCTGGAAATGCACTGCATACAAGTGGCTCCCTAGAGGCCGCTTTGAAGAAAACTGCCTCTCCCTCCCACAACAGTCATAAGTTGCTAACAGCTCTTCGGATAGGGGTGGAATCTCAGGAACCCACCCCCTCTGCAGTGATCCTGGAAGCCGTAGAGGAAGTGCATGATGTGGATGTCTCATTTAAATCTTAGCAATCCACAGTCCGTTATTCTTTGCACATTGCTTAGTTGTGGGTCTCTGTATTGATCATCTTCTATTGTAAAGAGACACTTCTGTGAAGAGAACAGAGATATGTACCATCCCTTGGGTATGAAAATAAGAATTTAGGAAAGGGAATGTCTATTGCTAATGCCATTCAGCAGCATAACAGCATTAGGCTTCCCTTTAGTCCCTTGGACCTAGATTTTTGGCTGCATTAATGGTCCCGAGAATGAATGCTGCTTTGTGGAGTAGGATTTGGGTCCAATCAGAAAGTTGGTTGCCTTTCTCTATGGTACTTGTACCACTAAAGCACTGATGAGCATATTAACTGTCCTTGTTGATAGTGGGGACTTAGTTTGCTTTGTAAATTACGTTTTGGCCACTTTGATTTTCTTTTGTCCTGTTCTTTCTTTCTTGTTTTCTTTCTTTTTACAATATTATGCCTTAATCCCTATCTCTTTATGTGAAATAGTGTTGGGGAAGTGTGTTAAAGAAATCATTTTGAAAGAGTAGTATGTATGGACATTTAATATCATCTTATCTGAAGTTAGACATTGAGAAGAAGGAATATTCCAACAGAGCAAGGTCACAGTCCAAGCAGAACCAGATACTCTGATTCGTGTAAAGTAACCATTCAAATATTTAATTAATACAGAAAATGTTCATTAAAATTTCAGTTACAGATGACCCTTGTGAACAAGGAAGGCACAACGCAAAACTTGTTCTCCCTTCTTGTTGAAAGAACTCTCCAGATGGGAGAACAGAGCTTGGCCACTGCTACACTTCGGGTAACTCGTAATGACCAAAGACAAGTAGGATAATTGTGACAGCTAAGTGGAATGCTTTTGGATTTCCATAACACCTTGAGTGAGTCTGAAGCTGTTGGCTGGAGATCTTGGTCCCCAGGGCTGTTACTGGTGCTCTTCCTGTTTCCTGCCCCAGGGCTGTTACTGGTGCTCTTCCTGTTTCCTGCCCCAGGGTTGTTATTGGTACTCTTCCTGTTTCTCACCCCAGGGCTGTTACTGGTGCTCTCCTGTTTCTCACCCCAGGGCTGTCATTGGTACTCTTCCTGTTTTGCTAACACACATCTGCTTGGGAGGAGCTAAACCTAAAAATTTGACTCTGGATTGTTTTCCACTGTGCTGTGAGTCAGTATATAAGCCCGCTCCTTCCCCTCAATAATTAGCATTTCATCATGAACAACCCTCTGTCTTGTCTCTTATTTCAATCTCTAGGCCTTTGTCCGATTAGTGGGACAGATTGTAGCTCGGGCTCTTCGGTAGTCCTTATTGCCTAACAGATATGGTCAAATTCACCAGAGACCAGGGTCTATCTGCTAAGAGGCTTCGTGATGGAGTCCCAGAGTAATAACAAGAGTGGATGCTGAGGTTTGGAGAAATTTATGATCCTTGCTACCTCTCAGTCTCATGCGTGAAATGTTTTTATGTAAAATGTTCAATCTACCAAAGAGCATGCATGATACACGTGAAATATATCAAAGCTGTGATGGGTATAATTTGAAACACTAGTGGTGGTAATCCCTGAATAGAGAAAATAAATAGCTTTGGTGAATTTTTCCTTGAAGCTTTTCTTTGTCCTCTTTAGTACTTTTTTTTTTTTTTAATTATTAAAAACAACCCTATTGTACCACATTTCATTGTACAATACCCATTGTGACATATTTCAAATTTTACAAGTTTATAGGTAAAAGTGAAATATATTAAATACTGTCTTGGCTGTGAAAACAATGCATTTTGGTTATCTATTTGGATGCTTTTTCAGAGTAACATTCACCTGGCCATGACTTTAACGGAAGGTCTACATCCTTGGAAATGCACCCTAGTTTAGAAGCAGCCCAATACTGAACCCTTGTTTACACAGGTTGCTTGGTTCCTACTCAAGGACGAGATGAGCTGCTCACTGGGCAAAGATAAAGATCTGTTTGCTTGGCCCAACTCTCAGTACCAGTGCTACAGTAAAGCCAAGGCAGCAGGAGGATCCACGCTTTTCCCAGATTTCACTTCCATAAAGCCAAACGAATCCTTTTCAGTAGGATTTGGAGGGCCTTGGCCACAGGAGGCAGCACCACAATGAGAGCAGATTAGGCTGGTGCATCAGGGTGAGCGATAATTGTGCCTGCCTCACCTCCTGTAGAGCCTGGCTGCATCTGTAGCCAGGTTCTTAGGGTGTGTGGCTTCCGTCTCTAAACTCCAGCCCAGCAGTTCTCCGCTAAGCTTCAGGAAAGGGCGTCAGTTTAGTGACCATTGTCATTCTGCACAAAACATTCTGACACCCTAGTCCCCAGATGGAAATCTGAAAGTGTCGAGAAAGAGCAGAGTGAAGAAAATTGGACAGCTTCAGATTTCATCCCCGAAAAGTCTGGTCTGTTCCCAGAAATGTCTGCCTAGTCCAGGGTACTTTGACTCCCCTTTCTGGTGCTGTAAAGGTTCCCCATTCCAGCTTACCCCAAGCCTGTGAGCGTTTTGAGGTGTCTAGGGAAGGTGAGGGTAATACGCACATTGTTTTAAAGTCATGTTTTTAATGCTGTGACCCTTTAACGCAGTTCCTCATGCTATGGTAATCCCCAGCCATAACATTATGTTCCTTGCTACTTCATAACTGTAAGTTTGAATCGTAACGTAAGTATCTGTGTTTGCCAACAGTCTTAGGTGACCCTTGCAAAAGGGTCATTCCAACCCCCCAAAGGGGTCGTAACCCACACCTTCAGTGCCTTAAACACTGAAAGATCCCACTCCAGCATTCCACGGAATTTCCAAAGCATCACCGACGTGGAGATGGTGCCGTTTTGGGCAGTTACAGTGTCACAGTCCAGGAGAGGCTATCCCAGGAGGCTTTCAATCCAGTGACTGCCCATGATGGTGAAACCGCTTGGGAAGAAGACATTCTATGTCACAGAATTCTGACGTGGCTTCCGGGACACCTGTCCCCTGGCCCAATCCCCTGCTATTGAATATGGGTCCCATCTGAGTGTAATGTTACCATTCATATGATGGCGTTGCAGATCGGTTGCCTTATCCATGGGGACGACCTAATCAAGTCGTCCTTGGGAAGATCCTGGCCTTCAAAGATCATGAGAATGTGATGTGCCCTGATGAGGGCCTTGTGGCAAGGGACTTACACTGTCGTATAGTAATTTGAAGGGACCAGGGTGACAAGGAGGGGATTCAGTTGAATAGTTGCAAGTAACGGTGCTCCGCGTCCCACACTTATGTGGGCTCAGGAGAAGGATCCAGATGTCAGGAGACACTGTGCAGACGACGTCAGGTGACCCAGTGCAGACGACGTCAGGTGACCCTGTGCAGACATCAGGTGACCCTGTGCAGAGTCAGGTGACCCTGTGCAGACGTCAGGTGACCCTGTGCAGACGACGTCAGGTGACCCTGTGCATACATCAGGTGATCCTG
This sequence comes from Cricetiscus sungorus, assembly GCA_030556225.1. Lineage (NCBI taxonomy): Eukaryota > Metazoa > Chordata > Mammalia > Rodentia > Cricetidae > Cricetiscus > Cricetiscus sungorus. The sequence goes on along the minus strand of JANBXA010000328.1, from coordinate 6,810,027 downwards.
TGCAGACGTCAGGAGACGCTGTGCAGACGTCAGGTGACCCTGTGGCTCCTGCTGCTCTGTTTTTCACACCTGAGACTCAGTCAAAACACACCAGCCTTCTTCCTCACAGAGACTGTGAGTCAATACGTTTCTATATTTCAACCTGATAGCTTGTGCTAAACTCTTAAGAAATAATAAGTAACACATATTTCATAGTTTATTTTTTTGATATTGAAAGTGTCCACACAAATTTGGTTTTTCCTCACACACAGTTGTGAATGTTTTTAGCTCCTGTCTCAATTTCACACTGAAATTCTAACCCACTGGGTGTCAGCATTAGAAGGTAGGGTGGTTGACAGTGGGTAGGGTCATAAGGACAGCGCTCTTTTGAATAAAAGCAGTGCTGTATTCAAGGCCTTACACAACTGCCTTCCCCTTCTATCTGCGAGGGTGCAGTTGGAAGGTACCATCGTTAAACCAGAAATCATGCTGTCATCTCAGACACTGGTGATGCCAACTAACACCTTGATCTGGACTTCCCAGCCTCTAGAGCTGTGGGAAACACATCTGTGCGCTTAAATTTACCCAGTTTACGATTGTTTTGTCATAGCAGCACACATCTTCAGTGTTTAAAAAAAAACTCATTCTTTTTCAAAGTAGGATACCCAGTTTTGGGAAAGCTTTAATGATACAGCATCATCCCTCCTAAAGTTCAGTTCCAATGTCTATGCAATTTTATACATTAATCTATATTGATCTATGTCAATGTGTACCATCCCAAACATTCTTCAATAATTCTTACCATATGATAGCATTTCAATCGTCAAAGACAGCTATCATGATGTCTACAAGTTTAATATAGTGAATTTAAGAATATTGATTTGGCTCTTTGCTGACTACACGGCCTAAGTTCTAGTTACGCGGAGGGTGTCAGGATTGAAGACACATACCCACAGCAGTCAGGACCAGAAGGCTCTTTATTAAAGCGGCTTGCAGGCTTCTATACCCTGGACTCAAGAAGGGGCGGGGAGACAGCGAGGCTGTTCCTCATGTCACATGCCTGGGTTCATGGCTGGGTCATCATGTCCCCAGAAAGGGCTTTGTCAAAAACAGTTCCAGGAACCTAGGTGGAACACAGAACATCTTACCTTGTACAAACATTTGCATGACTAATGGCTGTTTCTCAGCCATCTGTGTGTGGGGGTTGTGTTATGTACAGAGGCCTCTTGGTTCCCACAATTCCCCCTTTTTTATTATTCATGAAGGGGTTTTGTTTTAGGTCACACTGGCTACCTCTCCCCTTACCCGTCTTTGGAAGACCTCCATTCCTGTCTTAGGTGGGGCAGTTACCTAGCAAGTTGCCCATCATCGAGCCCCTTCAATCCCTATTTAGCATTTGAAAACAAACATCATGGCTAGCGGGAGAGCCATGCGCTAGATTGAGCAATATTTGTTTGTGTGTGCGTTCTTTCTGGTTAAAGATCTGAGAAACCCTTCTCAAGGCAAACAGTTCGACATAGGCCAGGAGTAACCCAATTATTGCTAGCGATAGGGTCCCAGACCACAGTTGAACCCATCCCCTATCTGAGCCATGGCATTCCACCATCCTTTGCTGGTAACCACAGTAACACACGTTTGATTCACTAACTCTTCCGGCCGAGAAATTCACAGTCTCAGCGTTCGATGCTGATTGGGCAACAGCAATACCACTGCATCTGTGGCAGAAACAGATCACAGCTGCGGTGATTCCCTCTTGGGTCGGTACAGGATTATCTCCTCGTCACTGGGAGCATTGGCAACCACCATGGGGGCCAGGGAAGGAACCCGTATGACCAGGGCAGCATATCGGTCGTGGACCAGCAATTACTCAGGGTACAGGAGCTGGAAAAACAATTGAGAAAATCTTCCCCTTCCCCAGTAGAATTCCAACTTGAAAATAAAAAATGGGGCTACAACACAGGCCAATCCTTGTACTGTGAACATTCTTCCTCCCGAATAATTAACTTTTAAGCTAGATTCAAACAGATCTGATGAGTTCCAAGTAGCAGTAGCATCCAGACAGGCGCGAGGCCCGCAGAAAAACATACTGGAATGTAATGATCAGGTTTTTCCCCCCGCCGGTCTGGTTCCACCGCCAAGCCAGCACCAATTAACACACTGAGATGGTGTATTTGCATCTCCCATCGCTGGAAAATATAGGAATGACTCGGCCTGGTTAGGGTCCCTAAAGGGATATTCTTCCCCTGGATCTGTAGCATTCTTAAAAGGTGAACGGTGCCTATACCACCACAACGAATCAGTTACTTTGAGGAGCCAAGGGTCTTGAGTAACACAATCTCCCCAAGATAAAATGGAAGGTAATGAATATCTTTTGTCATTTGGACGGAGATGGCACCGGTCAAGGGGATGTCTTAGTACCATTTCCTCTCTTTTTGTTACCAGAATAACAAAAATCCTTCAAACCAGGAACCTGGCTGTTAGATGAATTACTGGAAAAATCTGCAATGGAGGCATTACTCAATATAAGGCAGGAGCCCAAAAGGGATGTATTTGTTAATTGACTTGTATTTGTTACTTTAACAAAACAGAGAGCTTCCTTCAAAGAAAGCGTAAGAATTTGAAGTGGGGAGCTTTCCAACTTAATATTGGCCACTGCTATTCCCAATGTGAAATTGGTGGTATAAAAGGCAGGAAACAGGGAACAATCCTGACTGACAGGCATCAGTGTCGGGGGATTGCGTACAAGGGCCCACACTTCCCTGTTGGCGTGACCCAGTTGTATCTGGTTCATCACGAGCAGAGTCCACAGGGCAAACATGGCGTTCTGGGATCCAGATGGGCTCATCCATGCCTGGGGGAAAACACAAACAGCTCCTCTCACCCTTGCTAACAGGGGAGTTGGTTCATGGCATTGACCTGAGACATGATCTTTCCAAGTGACCCAGCCTAAAGACTGGGAGGGTTTGTTCCAATGTCTTTCCATGGCAGAACGGTTCTCATTATCAACAGTCAAAAAATTGAAAATAAAAATAATTTTAGAAAGCCGAGTGTTGGGGGAGGAGATATATTCCCTCCTTTTTATTTTTTCGAAATACTGTTTCAATGTTGCACGTGAGCGTTCCACAATGGCTTGGCCCATGGGGTTGCAGGAATTACCAAAATGATGTTGAATATCATAATCTTGGCAAAAAGCAGCAAATCTATAACTTGCATAGGCAGGCCCATTATCAGTTTTTAGAATATTGGGAATGTCCATGTAAGCAAAAGCTTGCAGGCAATGTGAAAGAACATCCTTGGTTCTTTCTCCAGAAGGAAGGGAGCCAAAGATTACTTTAGAATAGGTATCCACAGACACACACATAAATTTTAACCTACCAGCCGACCACAAATGGGTAACATCCATCTGCCAAATGCCATTAGCTTTTAGGCCTTGAGGATTTACCTCATCATTGCAAACAGTGTGGATGGCATCAGAGCAGGACATTGGGCTGCAGTGGGGGGGGGCAACATCTCTGGAGCAGCCGGTGTGGAATTTTAAAGAATGTGCATTTAGATCATATTTATTATAAAGTTTAGAAGCCATTTCCTTCACGGAGCCAATAAAGACCCTATCAGGGAATCAGCAAATTGGTTGCTTTATACCAGTGGGCCGGGCAACCCAGTATGAGCTTGGATATACCCAACAAAAATTGGGCATCTACATCTCCAGAGTAAATTTTGCAATTTTGCTAGCAAATGTTGAACCTGGGAGGTGGGTGTTGTGTATGGGGCTGTCTCCAAAGGTTTAATGATGTTAGCTGATAGGAGATGATATTCTGTAAATATGTTTCTCATACTGGTTAATTAATAAAGCACTGTTGGGCCAATGAGAAAGCAAGGTAGGCGGGGCTAGGAGACAAGGAGGAAAGAGGAAGTAGAGAGGAGGAGTCAGCATGGAGACCCGAGAGGAAGGAAGACACCGGCTGTGGCTGTCCGATAAGATGACCACGTGGAAATACTTAGATAAATAGAAATGGGTTAATAATTAAGACAGAGATAACCCATTAACAATGATAGTCACTGGCCCACAGGATTTATCAAATACAGAGTCTCAGCATGTTATTTGGGGCCGGCTGGCGGAAAACATACAAGCTACAGTTAGCCACATAAATGCTGTCGTTGTACACGTTAAAAGATTCTTCAGGGTATAGCTGGAATGCCATCAAGCAGGCTGAAAGCTCTGCTGCCTGTGCAGACACCTTGTATTTGATACAATCCTGTTGGCCAGTTACCATTATTGTTTATGGGCTAGCTCTGCCCTAATTATTAACCCATTTCTACTTATCTAAGTATTTCCACGTGGTCATCTTATCAGGGAGCTGCGGCTGGTGTCTTCCTTCCTCCCCCGTCTACATCCTGACTCTTCCCTACTTCCTCTTTCCCCCTCCTAGTCTCCTAGCCCCGCCTATCTAGTTTTCTATTGGCCAACAGGGCTTTATTAATTAGTATGAGAAACATATATACAGAATAACATCTCCCATCAATTAGTGCCACAGACAGTGGCATTTTTCTTTACTATTTTGGGGAATATCACCAGATGTCTCTTAAAGAAGGTGAACAAAGGTCTGGGAAGATAATGACAATCAAAGGAAGCATTCACAGAGGACATAAGTAATGCCCAGTCATCATGGCTATTGGCCAGTCTGTAAATGTGATAACTCTTCTTTATCATAAGGCACAATAATTTTATCAGGTGCTTTTCCAAATATCTGAAGACTTGGTTTATTATCCTTCCATAATAATTGTAATACAAGCTCATAGTAAGGAGAAACCACCCTTTTAGGAGAGGCTGACAGGTGTACCCAATATACAGGCCCCATCTGCCAAAACGCTGCTGTGGGTGCGAAATGAGAGCAAAGCATATTCAGCAGCAGAGGCTGACCATAATCTATCTGTTGAAGATGAGCTTCACCAATACTATGTAGGAGTAGTTGAAGGGCCGCCTTGGCTGACTGTAAGCTGCCTAGAAGAACCAGGATCTGAGTCCCAGGGAGAAGATCATTCACTGGTTTTAGATCAGCAGTTTTAATGGAGAGAGACGGCTGAATCCATTGTACATCCCCCAAGAACCTTTGCCAGTTATGTAATGAAAGAAGGTGAGAACAATCAATTTGTAATCTATGGGGCCTTAAGCCAGCTTGTTGTATCGTACACCCCAAATAAGTGTAAGAATGCTGTTTTTGTACCTTTTAAGGGGCAATAACCAACCCATATGATTCTAATTGCAGCTATAATTCAGCAAAGGCTTCAAGGCAAACCTCTTCTGTGGGGGAAGCCAGCAGAATATCATCCACGTAATGTATAATGTAGAGTGTGGGAAACCTGTGTCTAATGGGATCTAGGACAGCTGCAACACAGGCCTGGCAAATGGTGGGACTATTGGCCATACTCTGTGGGAGCACTGCCCACTGAAAGCTAAGTGCAGGCTCCTGAAAACTGATAGATGTCAGACTAAATGCAAATCCTTGACAATCCTTCTGATGCAAGGAAATAGTAAAGAAACAGTCTTTAAGATCAATAACAATAAGATGCCAATTTTTTGGTATGGCCGCTGGAGACGGTAGTCCAGTTGCAGGGCATCCATGGATTACATGGTGGCATTTACCGCCCGTAAATCTTGTAGAAGTCTCCTTCATTCAGATTTCTTTTTAATTACAAATATGGGAGTATTCCAAGGGGATGTCGAGGGCACAGTACGCCCTGCTGTTAGCTGTTCCTGAACAAGTTTGTGAGCCGCCTGTAATTTCTCTGTTGTTAAGGGTCACTGTCCTACCCATACAGGATCATCAGAGACCCAAGTTATAGGTATGGGTGCAGGCAGCTTAACAGTGACCTTCATCAAAAATGTCCCAGCCCTTTTTTATCCCCAGGGGAGCAGGTATCTTGTGGAAAGGCAGCGACTGGCTGAATCTCTCCCTGCGCCTTCTTACCTAGTCCCAGGCCTTGCCACCACCCCATCTTATGCATTATTAGTGCCTTATTAGGGTTGGCAGTAGGCTGAGTTGTGAGGATCCCTCCCATCTCTGGTAATAAATCACCTCCCCATAAATTTGTCGGTAACCTTTTAGCACATATGGTTGAAAGTATACAGAATGCCTTTCCTCATCTTGCCATCTGAGAATCCCAAGGCTCTTTTGTGCTATGGCCTGCCCTGTGCCTTGCAGAGTAGCAATGGCGGCCTCCTTAGGCCAGGTAACAGGCCATGAAGCATCAGACAGAACTGAAACATCGGCCCCAGTATCTAATATTCCTCTGAAGGTCCTTCCCTCTATGTGCACGGTGAGTTGGGGACAGTCTGTCATAGGGGCTACCCAGAAGGCAGCAGGTCCCGAAGAACCAAAGCCTTGGTCCCCACGTTTGGCCTGGAGGGATCTACTAGTCGGCGGAACTCGGGAAGCAAAACCAGTTGTGCGACACGTTCCCCCTCTGAAGAGGTCGGTGGGGCAAAGGGGTTGCTTTGAGGGAGAAAGAGAATCCATCCTCTACCCACAGAGAGAGCCATTGCCCCATACACATTGATTCTGGGACCCTTGGGAGGGGTCTGAGTCTAGTTTCCCGAATTAGTATTGGGAGGGAGGGGTTTGCCCTCGACATCAGTCTTAGATCTGCAATCATTTGCCCAATGATGCCCGTGGTGACAGCGAGGGCATAAGCCTGGTCTCCTAGTGGCACCCTGACTATTCATTAGACATTCCTTGTGGAAGTGATCCATCTTTGCACATCCAAAACAATGTCTGTTCTCCCTGTTTAGGCTGGGCCCCTCCCCTTTAAGGGCCCAGTTGGTTTAATGGTGGCAGCAAGTACCTGTCCCTATGAAATTACCATCTATATCCCTGCAGATCCTAATGTAATCATTGAGACTTTTATTTCTATGGGATCAAAGAGCCTCCTTGCAGTACTTATTTGCATTCTTGAAGGCCATCTGCTTGCTTATCTATAGGCATTGCTTGTCCCATTCCTCCAAAGAGCCATTCAGGCAGCTAGATAAGCTGATCCATGTACTCACAGAAGGGTTCAGAAGGTCCTTGAAGGATCTTGGACAACTGGCTCCCTCCCGCCTTGCTTGGAAGCACCTTCCAGGCACCTGTTGTGGCCGCTGCTGTTTGAGCATAAACTGAAATATCATATTGCATCTGCTGTTGGAGGGTAGCGTGTTGCCCTGTTTTGGTTAACATGTCAAAATTTCTCAGAGGCTGCCTGGCCTGAGCATTCATTTGGGCTGTTCGTGAACATCTCTCCTGAAATTCTCCACTCCAGAGCAAGTAATCTCCCCTGAACAGGGTAGTTGCCAGAGCTGCTGCCAATCACTAGGTGTAAGATTCAAAGCCATAAAGGACTCAAAGAAGGAGACAGTAAAAGGGGCCCAAGTCCCATAACTCATAGCGGCTTCCTTCCGTTGTTTAATATCTTTAAAGTTCAGGGGATCCTGCCATCAAATGACTTGTCCCGGGTTATTGGGGTCAGGGATCTCTAACATGGGAGCCACCACGGGACAAACCTGAATTCCCTCAGCGGGTGCGGAATTATGTTGTGGAGGGATTGTTAGTTCCTTATCCCTCTAAATATGGTGGGAGTGTGGGAGAGATCTCACTCAATTTTTCCCTAAGACGGGTCCTTTATAATTTTCCCTTTAGAACATCAATTTCCTCAAGCAGACGTTCTTCCTCTGACCTCTTAGAGTCGGAGTCAGTTTCACTTTCGAATTCAGAGAGAGAGGGTTGGAGCCTGGTTTTAGCAGTAGGGCCCAGGAGTCACACTGGTCCTTTTCTCTCATCCGATTTTCTCTTGGACTCGGGACAACTTCCTGTTGCCCCCTTCTGATCTGCCTCATCACTGTCATGCTTAGAGCAGTGATTTCCTGGTTTCTACCTCCTGAATCTCTTGCAGGATCGCCTTGGTGGCAGCTACCTCCCGTCTGACCCAGAACTTGTGTGTCAGTAAGGTGTCCTTAACCAGTCATCATAAGGAGAAGGTCAACAGTGGGAGCAGCGAATCAGGGCCCTCTTCTCTCAACGATTTCTGGAGGTCAGGAAGGTCCTCTTCCCAATCAGGGATATTTAAACCTCCTCCAGCAATGAACCAGGGACTTGCCTTTTCTATGGATTTGATGAAAGCCTCCAAAGTCTTTTTCTTGACTGTGGTTGCCTGTTCTTCCAATAAATTTCTAAATGGATGTTGAAGTTCCATTTTTCCCAGGTAATTACCCATTGTTACTAAGCCCAATACACCCCTGCCAGCTTCGGGATGACCCTGTCAGCTTATCTCTCTTTTGAGATCTCGGTGGGACCTCCAATTGCCAGGCCTGCAAAGCCTGGGTTCGAGTCACACAGAGGGCGTCAGGATTGAAGACACATACCCACAGTAGTCAGGGCCAGAAGGCTCTTTATTAAAGTGGCTTGCAGGCTTCTATACCCTGGACTCAAGAAGGGGCGGGGAGACAGCGAGGCTGTTCCTCATGTCACATGCCTGGGTTCACGGCTGGGTCATCATGTCCCCAGAAAGGGCTTTGTCAAAAACAGTTCCAGGAACCCTGGGTGGAACACTGAACATCTTACCTTGCAAAAACATCTGCATGACTAATGGCTGTTTCTCAGCCATCTGTGTGTGGGGGTTGTGTACCGAGCCATCAGTTGGTTCCCACAGCTCTTCTCTGCAGAGATGTAGCAGGCAAACAAGATGCACGTCCGGCATTCCCGGGACACCAAGACCACATGTAAATACTTACATTGATAGAAGTGAGTTAATAATTAAGACAGGGCTAGCCAATAAGAAGCTCTAGCCATTGTCCAACAGTTTTATAACTAATAGAGTCTCTGTGTGTTATTTTGGGACTGACTCAGCTCTGGGAACGGGCTGGGGAGGAAGAGCTTGAAACAAAATGGTGCCTGAAACGTAGGTACTAAGAACTTCTACTTAAAACTTGACAAAAGCTTAAAAGGGGTTTTTGAAGCAAAAGAACAGAGACAAGCAAGGCTTGCTGGTAGCAGCATTTTTCTAAGTTGGGCTCTCTTTTGCCAGAGACAAGCAGAGATTTGTGAGGCTCCTTTAAGGGAGGTTTTCTGACTCAGCATAAGCAGAAAAAAAATACAGGGCTCTTTTAAGAGGCCCTGCTAACTACTGAATGATGTGTATGAGAAGCAGGCAGTGGCAGTGACCACATCTCCAAGCTGGCAGCATGCTGCATAATGACTGTGTAGACCAAGGCGGTGAGCACAGCTCTCAGTACTCCTGCCATATTGGAAAGCCAGCAGCTAAAACAGCCATGCTTTCATTTTAGCAATGCTGCTTAGCAGATAAAAGACATGTGGCTAGAAAAAAGGTAGAGATATACAGTAAAGACAGATTCAGATGAAGTAAAACCTAAAAGGTTTTACAGTGTATTTAAAAAATATGCACAGGCTTTGGAAAGAAAAAGAAACAGGATAAGTGGTTAAAAAGTAAGAAAGAAACAAAGTAGCTGGAAGCAGCTGAACGTAGCTCGGAAGGCAGAGGCAAGCAGATCTCTGTGATTTCAAGACCAGCCTGGTGTACAGAGTGAGTTCAAGGGCAGCCAAAGTTACACAGAGAAACCGTCTCAAAAAAGGAAAAGAATAAAAGCAAAATAAATAAATAGAAAAGACATGTAAAAATGAAAAATATACAAGAGTCTGGATACTGTATGCTATTGTGTTGCCTTTGAATTGTTTGATTGCTGAGGAAATAGCAACAACTGCTAAAAGAAATGCTGCTGGATTAATCCATTTATAATTTTAAAAATGCTTTGACTTCAAATTTTAAGTATAAGGATAAGTTACTTTGGAAAAGAGATTTTATTTATGTTTCCACAGTAAATGAAAAGCTGTGGATTCCTTCCATACTAATACGGTTTGATGAAGCAGGACCCCCTGAAACAGTGTCCCAGGTGATCCAACATTGTAGACAGCTGGGGCAAGGCAGCCTTGCAGACCATAGCCAGGATTTCTGCATCTTCTTAGAATCCTCATGGTATTACAGCAGGAAGCAGTTTGGAGAAAGCAACACCCACATTCCCCAATATTGTCTATAAATGTTTTTTTTTTTCATTTAAATGGGGTTGGTTATAAACGGTTAGAGATCACAACAAATCTCTTCTTAAAGGGAAAAGGAGGAGTAGGATATAGAAATGAATACTTTGCTTTGGAATGGATTTTCATTTATTTATACAAATTTAAGGTCAATTTTGTGATATGTATATTTCTCCTCTTGTTTATGTATTGTGTTTATATAGCTCATTTAAAACTGTAATATATAATTAAGTACAGATTATAGATAGTTACCTATAATAGTCAAAACTTACGATTTGGTTTTCTAGGTATACAGTAATGTGATTGAGGTGGATAGATATTTTTCAAACCTTTCAAAGACCTACAGATTATGGCATTAAAAATGGTTTAGGGTTTTTCTTGACAATGAAACCTAACTGCTCCTGGAAACACCACCTGTGTCAGAAAGGAAAATGGACATCGAAGAACCTCATTATAGAGTTTGCTTCCAACATGGCAAGACTAGTCATTTGGGCAAGATATTGATCTTGTCTGGACTGTTTGACTTTATGCTGTATGAACAGGACATGCAGGACCCACAGGAAAGTGACTGCTGAAACAAGATGGACAGTGCTACAGGGTTCCTGCTTCATGGAAGAGTGTGCCAGACAGTCTGCAGGACACAGAGAAAAAGTAACAATTTAACAACTTAACAGGCAGACAGTTTAAAGTTTCCTGCTTTGCTGAGGAGTCTGCCAGACACACTATGGCCTATAGGCTGAAGATGGAACATTACAGAAGAACTTCAGGTGACTGACCAGGCAGTGATTGTCTCTGTCAGTTCTAGAATTAATATATTATCCTTCCGTGGTCTTTGAAGGAGTTGAAGACAGATAGTTATGGTTATAGTTTTCCTTAGTTAGGATTAAAGATAAGTTACATAAAGGACTTTAGACTCACAAAGATAGGATAGATGATAGAATATTTTCTTTAATTCTTGATGGTAATGGACTAAATATTGTAATTATAATTCTTGCTTAATAACTGTTTTGTTATGTGTTAAAGTTAAAACCCTTCTTTTTATTTAGAGAGAAAAGAGAAGATGATGGGGAATGTTCTTCTCTATATATGTTTGTCTTATTGGTGGATGAATAAAACCCTGATTGGCCAGGCAGGAAGTGACATAGCTGGGCAGAATCAGAATATAAGCAGGGACATACAGGAAATTGCTTTCTTCTCTGTAGAGATGTAGCAGGCAAAGGAGATGCAGGTCGGGAATTCCTTGAAAACCAAGACCACGTGGAAATACTTAGATTAATAGAAAAATGTATTAACAGTTAAGTCAGAGCTAGCCAATAAGAAACCATAGCCAATAGCCAACAGTTTCATAAGTAGTAGTAGTAGAAGAAGGAGAAGAAGAAGGAGAAGAAGAAGAAGAAGAAGAAGAAGAAGAAGAAGAAGAAGAAGAAGAAGAAGAAGAAGAAGATTGATTTGATGCTTTTCAAGGTAGTTCACTGTAATTTCTCTGATACTCATGTTTTATGCTAAATTTAAAATGTGTTATTAATGCTTGCGTGTGCATATGGTGTGTGTGGTGGGGTCATGCATATCATAATGTATATTGGATACTTTTATGGAATTTAGTTTTCTCCTACCTCTATGTGGATCCTGGGATTTGAGTCCAGGTTGTTGGAATTTCACAGCAAGTGCCTCTACCTTCTGAGCCACCTCTTTGGCCCTTAGACACCTTTAATGTGCCTAAATTACCACAAAATTATAGCCTAAGAAGTGCAGTTCCTATGTTTTCATCACCTGTGTTTTCTGAGTAAGTAACAATGATATGACGGAAATGTGGTTTTCTGTACTTGGAAACAGACCCTAACATAGGTCCATTTGCAGAGTTCATAGGACAGTGCTCCCAGGAATTCCAACAGTGGCCCTGGGAACAGTTCGGAAGACATGGAGGGAAGTAAAGAATGTGTGTGTCACAATAGACAAACAAATAGTGTGTATCAGAGGCTTTAGCCTGTTCTAACGAGAGCTGTAGAGCTTGCCTGGTCTTTCCTTCCCAAATGACCCAGTTGGAGCAGGGAGACTGGGTCTTTGTCCTCTCATATTAACCAGTGGTTGTTGAAGCCTGCTCCTGGGAAGGATAGATGAGCACGTGAGATGCCAGGCTTGTCAGCTGAGGTCCATTTGCAATCTGTGAGCCCTTGGCTGACAACACCCCTGGCAGCTAGAGGAGGATTGTCTTGGGGGAGCTGGGTGACACCCAACAGCTGTCATTGTAGTCTACTGAGAGCCACTAGCTTTTGTGATATTCTGTCGCATCCTATTGGGGAATAGCTTCAGCAACACTGTGGTTGTTTTTACCTAGTGGGAAACAAAATGTTCAGTAGCACAGACGGTAGCCTCCTGCCATGGAAATCTGACTCAGAGATGCACTCCCGGGCCATGCTGTCTGTCCTCTATTACTCAGTCAAGGTTTCCCCTACCATCGCTCAGTACCTGTGCTTGCCCATGTAGGTTTTTTGATAGGGTGACTTTGACACCTATAGCCACCATGCCTTCTCCAGGCTGTTCACCATATTTAGCCACTGATTGAGTTGGTTCGGGTAGTAGCCAGAGCTGCCCTGGGCAACCATCTGGATTCCCTACCTCCACTGTGGAACAGCAGACCTACATCTTACTTGTGACTTGGGCAGATTAGGCCTGAGAGGATATTAGTTGTTCATGGCTTGATTTTTTTTAGGGGTGAGGGGGGGAGGGCACCAGAAACATCAAGTAATACTACAGTATTAAACATCCTTTGTTTTGATGCTTTAATGGCTCCTATGTCCTCTGGTATAAATATTTATTTTTATAAACCCAGACTTACTTGATAAATGAAAAATAAAATGAAATTGTCTAAGTGGGTGTCTTGGAATGCAGGTAAGCAAGAACACTGCTTCTTTTCAAACCTTTTAATTAGCATATGTTCATTGTACAAGACACTGGGTTCCTGTAAGTATACAACGTTCTTCGACCATATTCTCAAGTCATACCCTGGACTCTCTCCTCCCTCCTCCCTCAGTCTCCTTTGCTATCCAATACCATGTTCCTCTACTGGCACGTCATATGCATAGGTGATTTTATACATGTATGTAAAATCTAGGATCCACACATGAGAGAAGATTCAGTTTTTGGTTTTCTGCTACTGTAATTAGCTTAATATAAGCCCATCTTTCAGTGTCACAGACTGTGGATTTAGTACTCTGTAATAATTGTGGAATTTTGGCAAACACTGTTCTGATAGGTGGGTATCACAAGGGTTATAACTACATTGATACCTCAGATGTACGGTGTGCCTTCAAAGGACCACTTGATCTGTCTTAGAGCTGTTGCAGGTAATAGGATTGGTGGCTATCATTTTTTTCTACTTTTTTCCTCCTTCCTTGCTTTTTTCCTCTTTATTCCTTCTCCCATCTAATCCAGAATAGCCTTGAACTTGATCTGTGACCTAGGTGGACCTTAAATCGTTGGTCCTCCTCCCACCTCAGCCTCTGACGTAGTGGAATCACCATCTCACACATCACTCTGGCTATGCTTATTTCACATAACAGTGAAAACAGTGTGCTTAGATAGGGGCACGATTATGCAAGGTCTCAATTAGATGAAGCGAAAGCCTAAACCCTTTAGCATGCATGTGCATGTATCTGAGTTCCTCCAGGTGGCGAGCTCATCTCTCCCGGGGACCCCACCATACAGCAGCGCAGTGTGAGGAACACGCCAGCACGTAACTACGCATGCCCTCTGTGGGTTGGCGCCAAGTCAAGGACTCAACATTATTTTTCTTTCCTAGAGGTTGGATGTTTGTCTGTGGAAGGAGAAGGAAGAATTGTCATTGTAGCCCATGCAGATCCTCCACTCTGGCCACTAAATAACTGTTACTGTGCGTTAATTCGGTGAAAGCACTGAGGTTGCTGATGATGGGGAGGCTAAATGAACGACTAAGACACTGTCAAGCTGAATGGCAAGTGTCCTCCACGGTAGACTCGGGTGGTTGTTAATGGGGGGTTGTGAAGGCTTTTGTCCCCTGAGCCTGCTTTCATAGGTCCATTTGCATAACCCTTCAAAGCTACCATGTCATGAGCATTCAGGGTTAATCTTTTTACTACTCGGATTAATTCCTCCAGCCATTCATTATTGTCAATGAACTAGTACAAACTTATCTCCCTGCAGAACACGAATGACCAAACTCATCGTTTAAATTCTCACGAGGATTAATTCATTTAGCACCCTATTATGCAAACAATTCAGTTTTAGCCTGGACCGCCATACTCACTCAGCCAGACTGCACAGCCTTATGGAGACTTTGTTCTGCCATGGACGGAGGTAAAGACCCCAAACAGGGCATTGGTAGCAGAGACTGAGAGATGAGAGCGTCCTGAGCCTGCCTCTTACTACTGCTTCGTGGCCGTGGCATCGGCAGGCTCCACGTGTGCTCCCTCCGTGCTGTGACGAACAGGCATTGCATGACATCACTGGTGGGTTTGAGCTAAGCCAGCTCATAGGGGATCACTTTTACAATATCACCAATTGCTCTACCCTTCTCTGCCTAGTAGATGGCAGAAGCCATTTTTAAAGTGGCAAACCACAACACAGCTTTCTTCCTGCTCCATGTTGCAATGTTATAATGCACAGCTCTGTGCGGGAATGCCGTGATGCTGTGTGGAGCCCTGTCACAGATGTCGCACATCGTCCACTGTAGGCATCTCTAATACTCACTACTGCAGGGTCTGTCTGCTTCTGTGAACCAAACACTGGGTTTTACATTAGTAGGCTCTCTTGGCCTGGACACCAACCTGGAAGCCATTTGTGTCCTTCATAAGTGGTCATAGGGATGTTTCAAAGAGTCGAGTATGCTGTCCTCAGAACCAAAGAAAGCCAATTAGGTACTGCCTTTTCTTGGCCAGTTATTGGAAATGTATTCGTTTGCCTCTTCCTTGGAGTGGTGATAGCCTGATGTGTTTCCCATCACTGAATCCTTAAAATGTCCATTGATATGAAATGACCCTGACACTTACTTCCCATCACCTAGGTCAGGTGAGTTTCACTGAGGCTGCAACTTCTTAGTCACTATTTGTTCATCCTATTTGATGAATATGACATTACAAGTAAACCGACCGTTGTAATTTCCTCCGGGGTGACTTCCAATGAGTCACCCCAAATCTGCGTGTTGGAACTTAATCTCCAGAGCAGGAGTGTTAGCAACAGGGCTGAATGTGGCCTTCAGGGACAGATGAATGGCACTGAAAGGGGTGGCAAGGGCCGATTTTTTTCTCTCATAGTATTCTGAAGATGGGACAAAGTATTCACCGTCTTTCTGTTCTTCTGTTCTCTGCCTGCGAACACAAGAAAGGTGTCATTATAGATCTTGGACTTCACAGCCTTTAGAATTGTGAGGGGATAAATTCCCATTCTTTATGAATGACTCCAACTGTGGTAGCCTATTATCCTTGCACAAAGAGAACTAAAGCAATGTTCAAACAGACTGGGTCCCTCAGAACCATATCATACACAGAGGAAGTGAGTCAGCGTGGACAAAGCTGAGATGTCCGGGTCTAATGTAAATTTAAATGAATGCAAATTGCTTTTGGTCTTCCCTCTTGATTGAGATGAGAACTATCTCATTTTCCATTTACCTCATTTGCCATGAACCTAACACCATTGTGAGCTGCTTGGCTAAACATACCAGAGTTGGTAGAAGCAGCAGCATTTAAGAATGTGAAGAACAAATTTGAGGCAATTTACTGCTATTTTCAAGCTTTCATTAAAAAAAAAAATGCTGTCCTAGCATAGTAAGCAGATATACGGTGAGGAATACTGCTCAAGCATCTCTAGTTCCTTAACGAGGGCATTGAGCAGCGTCCTAGCTCTGGCCATCTAGGCTGAGAAGTGAAGTGGGAGCTATCATCATATGCGGGGTGTGTCACTGTCCCCTCAGCAGCTTTTGAAAATGATCACTCGCTAAGAAGGCCCACGGGTCCAGGGCACTCAGTGCGAGCTGCACCAAGACCAACCTTCACTTCTTTACTGGTGTCTTAGGTTCTATTGCTGCAAAGAGACACCATGACTGCAGCGAGTCTTATAAATGAAAACATTTAATTTGGGTGGCTTACAGTTCACAGGTTAAGTCCGTTATTATCTTGGTGTGACGTGGTGGCATTCAGGCAGACATGGTGCTGGAGAAATAGCCCTGAGTCCCACATCTAGCAGGCAGCAAGAAACGGTCTGTCCCACTGGGCTGAACATAGATGAGACTTCAAAACTCACCTCCGTAGTTGCACACTTCCTCCAACAAGGCCACACCCTACTCCAACAAAGCCACACTCCTGATAGTGCCACTCCCTTTGGGGACCATTTTCTTGCAAACCACCACCCCTGGCATCATGAAACTCCACTGAAGCACGGCTATGACGGCATTTGGGTCCCTGGGTATTAATTTAATTTTGTTTCTGCTAAGGATGTCTAGCATTTACATTCACTAATATGTGAACTGCAATGTAAATGGTCATTGGTTACTATGACAAAATAGTACATACATTGGAACATATAGCGGCGAGGTCCTCACCGGAAATCTTTAGCCAGAAGGTGATGTGTGCATCTCAGAATGAGCCAACATCCATTGTCTACACAAAGGACAGAGATTCCACTGAGGTGATTGCCTTCAATTTTATTTTTTATTGTCATTTATTCTTCTCTCATGCATTATATCCTGACCAGTTTTCCCTCTGTGGTGGTTTGAAAGAAAATGGCCCACAAACTTAGTGGCCCTATTAGGAGGTGTGGCCTTGCTGGAGCAGGTGTAGTCTTTTTGGAGGAAGTGTGTCTCTGTGGAGTCAGGCTCTGAGGTCTCATATATGCTCAAGCCATGCCCAGTGATTGACAAAACTTGCTGTTGCTTGCAAATAAAGATGTAGGACACCTGGCCACTTCTCCAGCACCATGTCTGCCTGCAGGACACCATGTCCCACCACATGGGACTGTCTGAACTGTAAATGAGCCACCACAATTAAATACTTTCCTTTGTAATTGCCATGGTCATGGTGTCTCTTCACAGCAATAGAAACCCTAAGTACGACACCCTCCCTCCGCTCCTCCCATCGCCACCACCACCTTCCCTCTCCCCCAGATTCATGCAGCCTTCGCTTCTCCATTCCCTTCCATCAGAAAGAAATAACACTCGTACCATGGGCCCAGATGTAAACATGGGTGAGCTGTAGAGTGGTTTATAATCTTCGTCTTTTTCTGGAACAGCGTGAATTTGGGCAAAGCACTCTGAAAAGAAGATGGGGAGAAGAAGGCTCTGCTGTTTCTACTGTAAATCATGGATTTTTCAAGGAGGAGCAGGACAGAGGCCCGAGAACTCAAGTGCAAGTGGCCTTGTTTTCAGAAGCTAGAAAATCTGAGCGGCTCTGCTTGAATCATTGATGCAATAGATGGCCATCTTTACTCTATTGTAGAGCTTCCCTCAAAGAACTAGCCACCAAATTAAAATTCTGGGTTTTTAATGCAACTTTGCTCCTACTCTGGTTCTAAGAGACTGAGCCCGCTGCCTCATTAAGAGCCCGACTTTCAGATGAGTCAGTGCTGTTGTTGTTACAAACAAAATGGTTACTAGGTTTTACACAAAGGAGAATGAGGAAGTGAGAAGAATGATTTTAATTTGTTTTGTTCTTACATTGTAGTGCTTTAAAAATGTATATTAAAAACTGCCCCTGTACTGTCTAGTTGTGTGTGTCAAGCTAGAGTCATCAGAGAGGAAGGAGCCTCAGCTGAGGAAATGCCTCCATGAGATGCAGCTGTACGATGCTTTGTTAATTAGTGACTGATGGTGCCATCCCTGGGCTGTTGGTCCTGGGCTCTATAAGAAGGTGAGTTGAGCAAGCTGTGGGAAGCAAGATAGTGAGCAGCTCCCTCCATGGCCTCTGCATTGGCTCCTGCCACCGGGATCCTACCCTGTTTGACTTCCTGTTCCGACTTCATTTGATAATGGACTGCAATCTGGAAGTGTGAGCCAAATAAACCCTTTCCTCCCCAACTTACTTTTTAGTGGTGGTGTTTTGTCACAATAGAAATTCTAAGTAAGACAACTACCAAAAGTATAAACCAGACATGCTGGCAAATTTAAGGACTAATTACAAGGAACTCTACCTGGTGAAGGAAAGACAGCAGAGATGAACTCTAGCAGCTCTCATGCCCATTTGGATGCTGATACAATGATTGCAAGCAAACTGAAAATAAGGTCTTGAAGGTACCAGTGGTTCCTTATGTCCTGGCTCTTTACATCCAAAAGGGTCATTCACGACTTATGTAATATACGAAAGACCCTTCATCCAAAGACCTCCGATGTCTGAGGTTCCCTGTGCCCATCCTCAGACAGACATTGGCCATTTCCTCGATTGAACTTCCCATATCTATTGAAAGTATTTTTATACAAAATGGTGTGAACTTGTTTTATTTACCTACTATTTTTTGCAGGTGATGTTATGAGGTACAGGGCATTTGTTATTTCAGTTCTATGGATCACAGATGTGCCTGACACTTTCTTTCATACTTAGTGATTTCCTGAGTTATTTGATGCTGATTTTCTTTTCACACAAAAACATTCAAAACCGGAGAGCTTCAGAACAGTGAAATTAGATGTTTGGGTTATCTGAAATGATTCTCAGCAGGTAAAGGTTGAGGCCAGTCAGCCCATTAGGAAGGAGAACTAAACACAGAAAGTTAACAGTTAGGAGCAGAGAAAATCTTTGCCTATAGTCCTTAGTCAGAATACATTTTCCAAGTCATATATTAATAGTACGGGGCAGCTGAGTAGTTAGGTCCAGAAATGTTCATTGAAGTGGAGAAAAGAGAGCAATGGTCTTGTAAAGATTCCCGTGTTTCAAGCGTCATCATCTCTAAGTATGTGTTCTTCCCTGAAAGGGGGCACTGCCCAGGTCCTTCAGATAAATAACCTTGAGGAAAGGAGACCTTGGTTGTATGTGGAGCCCCAGTCTGACACACTCATGGACTGAAAGCGGAAATCATCCAGAGGCTGTGGCAATGGACAGAGAGTCAGAAGCAGCAGAGTGCAAGAGAGAAGTGTGAGCCTCCAGAATGACTGCACTGATGGAGTGTAAACTTGCACGCTTGTCATAATGTGTTAAATTAGCAATTACAGACAATTGCACATGTATTGCAGCTTTGACACCTTTTACTCTAACTGAAATTATTTGACATCCACAATTATTCATTGCGTAGTCATCAGCAGGCGAGGTTACCAGGATTAGAGCAGAAGGCTATGGAGAAGGTATGCTCTCTTTAAAATAATTTATATGCATATATGTATATGATGTATATGCATATAGCAACAGTTAAAAGACAGAGGAGATGAATCTTGGAGAACTCAAGGAGGGGTGCAGGAAAGAATTGGACAGGAAAGGGAAGGGGGAAGAGGAAGAGGAAAGGGAAAAGCAGAAATGACTTAATGACATTTTAGTTCCAAAAATATAAAATACATTTAAAAATGAACAAATGTGTCTGTTTGGTAATATTTTTCAGACTCTGGTAATAGTCTTTCTTCAAGTTCTAAAATTCATATGTAAATGTAAATATAATATAGTTATAACATTTATTTGCTCAAAACCTCAGTGCTTTCAACCATTATTAACATGTTCTATAATTCCATCTGTTTATATGCACATGAGATAATTGGAATTTTTTTGTGAGTACAGAACCACAGCCACAGAGAAGAAATTATTCAGCAGTTCATCACTGTTCCAAAGGCTGAGGACCCATTAATTACCGAGTCTTCATTTTTTTTTTTTAACCTGGCCCCTTGACGTGTTTGTGATTACATTTGCACAGAGTGTGTGTAACTACCAATTCAGATATCTTCCTCACCTTCACGTCTCAACTCCAGCTCACCATCAAATTCTGCACATCTGATGACCTTAGGATGATAATGTTGTCCATCTTTATTAACCCCATGATTCTGTCAACTGCATTATCGAAGTCCATCTGCATTGCCTAGCTCTGGCCACTCAGAGCAAATCTATACCAACATCCAGTGTCACCTTCCCAAATGCACGTCACACACCATTCTAACAAAAGAGGTCAATGACTTTCACTTCTTTAGAATAAGATTAAAAGACCCCGAATTTCTCCCAGGGTTTCTTGTGTAACCTTTTCTTACTTCGCCAGTGTTTATTTCCTTATATGAATGATGCATAGATTTAAAGAGTCCAAGATCGTGCACTGATCAACATGAATAATAAGGGAATAACTTGAGACATATTCACTATGGATTGATTTTAATGAGACTTTACCTAAAGATAGAAATAGCATTGTATTTTGTGTCTTTTATTTTTTCTTTTTGCATAAATACTACTGGTATTTTTTTTGACTTGTTTTGAGTTTTCCTAGTAAGGAAGAGCAAGGCATTATTTTAGAAGTTGGTCTGAAATCCAACAGATAAACAGTAATAGAATCTATAGACCTTTTCAAAATAAACTGCAGGACTCTGTAGATGCTGGAGTTCCTAGGCAACGATTCCTCTCCTGACCCTGCAGGGTACCTCCTCTCGGTATGCAGTGAAAGAAAATAAGGCACCCGAGACAATCACCCAAAGAACGTGAGAAAACATAGTTACTTTGTTACTTTGCTTAACAGGAAGTTAGGCGTGTGTTTCCTAACAAGAGACAAACCCATAGAAATGCCTGGGGATTCAGGAAGACTGCTAGAGCAAAGTATCACAGCCCAAGAGATGTCTGTTTGCTTAGGAACAGAGGAAGCTATCAACATCAGGTGAACTAGGAGCAAGTTGTCAAGGACGCATTAATCAGGGCAAGTGGTCATTTGTGTTTATGCTTTATCTGATCATCTTAACTGGTTCCAGAGAGGGTTTACAACGTATATGAAATGCAAGAAAAAATTTATTGAACACAGAGGAAGAGGAAAATACCAGGGATATAAGTAGAAAGAGAAATAAAACAGGAAAAAGTGAACACTTTTTGGATTCTAAACCACAAGGCCTACAAGTGAAACACCTGTATCCAGTGATGAGCTCTGCGCACACAGGCCTTGGTCCAGGAGGCCTTCATGTTGTAAAGGGCTCCCAGGTAGACGGATTCCTGTCCTCTTTGCTTCTCTGGCACCTTGTGAGAGTACCTAGCCGATGCCATAACAGGATGCTCGGTGTTCAGGCCTCAGTTCCAGTTTCCTGAGACTCAGCAACAGTTTCTGGAAGAGCCACAAACAAATGGACAATCAGTCTCCAACGCCCCCAACAGCAGGGACCAGGAAGGTAACATGTACCAAGCCTGGGCCACCCCTTACCGTATCTCAAGGCAATGACCAAATAGGGACAAATCCTCTACCCTTCCCAAAGATGAGAGAACTGTAGCCCCAGCCAGCCCGCCAGCCCCAGCCAATCAAAACGGACTAAATGGACTAATGTAACCCTGCTCGCTCAGCCAATCATGAATAGAATGAGCTGATTCTGAAACTCCCCTTAGCTGCTCTTAAAATGAGCCTACATGTTCCACTCAGGGTCATCACCATTTTGTACAGGTGAAGGACCCCACATATCCTAGTATAGTAAATAAACAGTCTTGTTGATTGTATACATGACTGGTGGTCTTTTGTGGGATTTCTCAAGGACCCTGAAACAATTCTTTCAAAGATTTCATGAGTTATGTTATCACTTCCATACTGCCTGTTCTGTTGTGTCTGACTTTAAGCTCCTTAAAACCTTGGTCTGGATGCTTATGATGTCTTCTCCGGCCTACTACACACAAATTTAGTGTTTATTCAATTTTAAGGTGATAGATATTAGGTCAAGGCTTGGGAAGAAACAAGGGAAAGACACAGAGGGGAGCTAAAACAGACTGGATAAAAGCTAGAAATGAAATTTCTTTCTCTAAAATAAAACTGCTGTTTTGTGACCACAGAAAATGCAGCCTGAGGGTTGGTGTTGTGTTAAATCTAACAATTCTCCACTGTTGGGCTCATCATTGATTTCCACTCCTGCTGGGTGTTGTACATCCATCCACAAGTCTTTAACCCACCCCCAATGTATCTAGGTGGGATTTCTAAAACAATACATATTTTTAATTGTTCTGTGTGTATGGGTGTTTCACACTCATGTATGTCTGAGTACCATTTGTGTGTGTGTACCAGGGTGGCCAGAAGAGGGGAAATCCCCTGAAACTGGAGTTACAAATGGTTGTCAGCCACCATGTGGACACTGGGAATCGAACCTGGGTCCTCTGGAAGAGCAGCCACTGCTCTTCACCACTGAGCCACCTCCCCTTAAAATGAAGTCTTTTTGTTGAAGGATGTGAGCCACTGGATAAGAAGTGCTGCTTTCTCTCTAAGGAGCAGCTCGTTACCTCACCTTTCTGTTTGTTCTCTTCCCTCTTGTGCCTCCATCTTCAGGGACAACTTCAATCTAGTGACTTTCCAGAAACAACCATAAATTTAAAAAGCTTTGAGAGTCTGTGTAGACCCTCCCAGGCTTGTACTTATCTATAGGAAACAGTGTAGATAAAGAACAAGACTCCCCTCCCAAACACTGCATCCTGACCCTCTGAATACGATGTAGCCTGGTGCAATGAATTAAGGTTTCAGTTAGAACTAACTTTATCTATCTAAAATATACATCTCTAAAATATGCAGATGACCCCAGATTTCACAGCAGGAACCACTGCAAGCACTGTAATCTTTATAAGTGAAGGAGCTGGAGAAGTAAGATTTGCGGTGATGAACTCTGAGATTTAAATGCCCATTGGTGTCACGGAGAGTGGATGAGTGCCACAACGCAAGGAACGTGGCAGATGTCAAAAACTAGGGAAACAACGCAAAACAAAAAGTGTTATCTCCTTGGGTTTCTGGAGTGATCCAATCCTATCATGACCCGGAGTTTTAGCCCAGTGGTACTCTTCAGATCGTAAAAATAATAAACAAGTCGCGTTAAGCTCCCAAGTGTGTTGTTGCAGAAGCCAGAGGAACACAGGGCGGCGCCTGTCCGCCTCTGAGGCCCCAGCTCTACCTAGCCTCACCTATGCCTTCCTTTTCTACGGGAAGGATGTTTTCACATTCTAACAGCAAGAGCCAATAATCTGCAGCTTCCCCTTCTGTTTTATAATTGTGTCGCTTTAGACAGGCACTAAAAATAACCAGAGAGGCATGGCATTGCCAGGTCTAAGTTCAGAATTCCAATTTCACATTTGCATTTGTTGATTCCCAACCAGAAATAACACTGACACTGACCAAGACCAATCCTAGCCACAGCCTTGCTCCTCCGGCCCGGGTCCAGAACTCTGCCCCCCTTGATAAACTCTAATTTGCACTTGCCATCCAAAGGAAGCAAACTAGAATCTCTTCTTCTCTCTCCCGGACTCTGAACAGAAAATCCCTCATACATTTTTTTAAATGCAAGCATCAGGCTAGAATACAGCAAGTCGACCTTAAACAAGGTGGTTGCTTAGCCAATGTTCATTACTTACTGTCAATGAACCCCACGGGGAGATACAGTCTCTGGGTAAATAGAGTATTGCATTATGGGGCTCTTGTTGCGGATCCCTTTGAACTCTGGGTAGTAACGGTAGTAAAGTAAACACTAAATGCGGCCCCTGCGAGTGATGGGGACTCACAGTGTGACACAAGCCAGGAACCTTCTTCACATTATCCCATCAGTACCCAGGATCGTTCTCACTTGACAAAAAAGGAGGCACAGCTCTTTTGAGCTCACGTGAACCAGAAAGAGTGGTGAAGCCAGCATTTGGCCTTGTAGCCTTCTAATGTGGGTTCAATGTTCTTTTACGGTACGTAGTCCCTACGTCACAGCAGTCCCTGGAAGGGTGGGGAACACAGGCTGAAGCCGGTTTCTCCCCACAACCCAGTCCAGTGGCCAAGCCCTCGCTTTACCTAAGTCCTCTTTCTGTTAACTGGAACACTTTGAGGTTAAAGGCAAGGGCCTATAGTGCAAGTTAGGGAGCAGACAGTACCCTGTGAAGAGGAAGAAAGAACATAAGTATTGCCAGCCACAGTTTGAATCTGCAAGCTCACCAATTTGGGGGACGGGGGTTACACAAACATTTTAACACTAATAACGGAGGTATTCCTTAAATGACTGTGACCAGACTCACATTATAGCATTACGGAGGACTTTAGATATCATCCGACACTTAAGGTGGCGAAAGTAGAAGATGGGTAATATTAAGATTTGTGTCATGTTCATAATCTTTATAGAGAACAGTGGGGAAAACTGAACTAAAGCTTCCTACATTTAAGGAAAATATTTGGGCCTATTTTATGATGTCATTGTTTTCCAAGGAATCAACTGTTTCTAATGTACAACTATAATGTGGTTGTATATTTTTTTCATTTTAATCAAAACTATAATCTATAATCCATAATAAAAAAAATCTCTACTAGCGCTCTTGTGGATTTTATGGATACTAATTTTAAAAACCAGGACACGCTTTTTAAAAAACACACAGACCTGGTTTGTTTGCATGAATGGACTCTTGGCGAATCTTTTTTATCATTTCAATAGACTTTACTTCAGCTGTGACATTAACTACAGCTGGTGACTGCTATTCCATGTGTGAGAACACTAGTTCCCACTGAGCACTCAGGGACAGTTCAAATTCCTCCGGTGCTGGATACCCTTGAGTGGCAGCACAGATGCTTAACCAGCAGATTAGGGGTAGGAGACAAGGAGACAATCCAAACCTTTGGCAGTTGGTTCCACCTGCCTTGCCACCTTCCATGTCCCTTTGCGTCCTGCGTGCCAAGATATCTCACACCTAACCATCAGTTATCCTTATTCCAACCAGAAGCTGTCAAAAAGGTGACCGTGCCTGGCTTGCACCAGTTTCTTAATGTAGGCGCTGATCTTCTTATCAATCTCCTCAGGTGTCTTCTGGACGTCGGGTGCCTCAGGAAATACACTATTGCTGACTCCGAGACTTACTTGTATCCTGCGCATTAGCCAGAGGGATGTGCTTTTGGGTTGTCCCATACTTGGAGATGCCACCTTCAACTCTGTAAACAGTGAAAGTCAACATCAGGTCAGTACAGTCAGCCTGGCACGTGCCTATATGTCCTGGGGCATTAATTGTACTTTTTTTAATTAAAAATACTAACTTTTAAGATCTCTTTTTTTATTGAAAATATTTTTTCCTCACATAATACACCCTGATTACGGTTCCTCCATACCGCCCTTCCCATCTAGATCCACCGCCTTTCTGTCTCTCATTCGAAAAGAAACAGCCTTCTAAGGGACAGTAATAAAGCAAAGTATAATAAGATAAACAAATTGGGACAAAACAAACAGGGAAAAAAAAAAGCATCCAAGAGAAGGCACAAGAATCAGAGGCCCATTCATGCACACTCTCGGGAATCCCACAGAGCACTAAAGTGGAAGCCATCATATAGGCACAAAGGGGCTGGTGCACGCCCATGCAGGCCCTGTGCTTGCTGCTTCAATCTGAGCTGTCTATTTAGAAGACCTCGCCATCTTGGTGTCCTGTATCCTCTCTTTCTGGGGGTTCTCTGAGTCCTGAAGGGAGCGATTTAGGGCTGAGTTTCCAAGGTCTATCACTCTCTGCATTACGTCTGGCGTGGGTCTCTGTGTTTGTCCCCGTCTGCTGCAGCAGGAAGCTTCTCTGATGATGACTGAGCAAGATGCTGACCTATGAGTATGCCAGACTTCATTGGGGCCCGATTTATTGCTAGTTTATTTTTTATAGAACAGCAGTGTTTGGTTTCACTGTAAATCCCAGAGCTATCTAGTCATCAGCCAAGCAGTGTTGACTGTGGGTTTTCTCCCACGGCGTGGGCTCTGAGTCAAATCAGTGATGAAGCTGTGAGCCACCATTGCCCTGACGTATCTTGCAGGCAGAAGAGCACTGCAGATACGGGCATTCGGGGCAGGGTTAAGGCTTATATTTCTCTTTAGGTAGTATGAAGAGTAACTTCCCATGCCAAAGACTCTACGTAGGGAATAAGGCTCTGTGTCGGTGACGTCTCGGTGTCCCAAGGGTGGTGTAGGTGTTGTCTTCAGCAGTGGGGCCTTGCTGTCACTTGGCAGGGAGCAACCTATAGTCTTGGCAACAACCTGTGTTGTTTAGGATTTCCTTTGGTCCATGAACATATTACCCAGTCCCTGGACTGGAAGCTTCATTTGGCGTCCAGTTGGGGCTCTGTCTTCCCCATCACTTGGCCATTTCATTTAGATCACCTTCATATGTGTATATATTTTAGGATGTTTCTGGTGTATTTGGTTGCCATACTCCTCAAATAGTCCTTAATTTTAGCTGCCTCTCCCCATGCTCCCTACCTCCTCCCCCTCCCCCACCAATTGTTCCTACCATCGCAGACTCCGAATCGACCCATAACTATTCTATTTCCTTTCCTTAACAAGGTCTATATGAACCCACTAACTTATACCTTTCTTTCTCTATACCTAACCTCTGTGGTTCTATGGATAGTAGCTTGATTATCATTTACTTAATGATTAATATCTATACATGAGCAAATATATACCATATTTGTCTTTCTGAGTCTGAGATCTCTCATTTGGGATGATTATTTTTCTAGTCCATCAACTTACCTGAAATTTCCCAATTTCATTTTTTTAATGGCTGAGTACTATTTCATTGTGTGTAAATTTACCACATTTTCTTTATCCATTTTTCTCTTGAGGGGCACCAAGGTTGTTTCCAATTTCTGGTTAGCATGACTGGAGAAGCAATAAATGTTTGAATAAGTGTCTCTCTGATAAGACGAAGCATCCTTTGGGTATGTGCCTAAGAGTGGTATTGCAGGGTGTTGAGGTAGATCAACTCCCATCTTCCTGAGGAACTGCCATATTCATTTCATTGTGACCAGACAAGTCACAATGCACTCTCACCAGCAATGGGGATATCTTCCCCTTACTTTACATCCTCACCACTTGTGGGTTTTGTTTGTTTGTTTGTCTGTTTGTCTGTTTGTTTTTATCTTAGCCATTCTGACAGGTGAGATGAAATCTTAAAGTCACTCCATGATGGCCAAGGGGATTGAACATTTCTTTAAGCATTTCTTAGCAATTTGAATTTCTTCCTTTGAGATTCTCTGTTTGTATTTGTGCCCTGTTTTTTAATTGAGCTGTTTTCTTGATAGCTAGTTTCTTGAATTATTTACATATTTCAGATATTAGCCTTTTATCCAGTGTGTAGTTGTTTAAACAAACAAACAAAATAACAGCAACAACAAAACCTTTCACATTCTTTAGGCCGCCTCCTTGTCTGAATGAAGGTTTTCTTTTCCATGAAGAAGCTCCTCAGTTTCATGAGGTCATATTTATTCAATGATCTTAGTGCCTGTGCTAATGGTGTTCTGTTCAGGAAGTCTTTTGTTTTTTCTAATGAGTTCAAGGCTACTCCCCACTTTCTTTCCTGTCATGTTTGTTGTATCTGGTTTCATGTTAAGGTCTTTGATCTATTTGGAGTTCAGTTTTGTGCAGGGTGATAAGTATAGATCTATTTGGAGTCTTCTCCATGCAAACATCCAGTTTGACCAACAACCCCATTTGTTGAAGATTCTGCTTGTTTTTGTTTGTTTGCTTGTTTGTTTGTTTGTTTTTCAGTGTGTATTTCTGGCTTTTTATATATGAAATATCAGGTGTTTATACGTGTGTGGGTCTTTAATTCAGTTGATCAATGTGTCTGCTTTTATTATAATGCCATGCTCTTTTTATTTCTATAGCTCTGTAGCACACCTTGAAATTGGGGCTGGTGATACCTCCAGCAGTTATTTTATTAGATGGTATTATTTTAGCTATGCTGTGGTTTTTTGTTTATTTGTTTGTTTGTCTCCATATGAATCTGAAAATTTTCCTTCTAAGTTCTGTGAAAATTGCTTTGGGATTTTAATGGGGATTGCTTTGAATCTGTAGATTACTATGGGTAGGATGGCCATTTTTTACTATATTAACCCTACAAATTCATGTCCATGGGAGATCTTTCTATCTTCTGATACCATCTTTAATGTCTTTCTTCAAAGACTTGAAGTTACTATAAGTCTCTCACTTTCTTGGTTAGAGTTACCCCAACCCCAAGACATTTTATATTATTTGATGCTATCGTGAAAGGTGTTGTTTCTCTGACACCTGACTTCTCAGGGGAGACTCTAAAAGCCAGAAGGGCCTGGACAGATGTTCTACAGACTATAGGAGACCACGGATGCCAGGCCAGAATAATATACCCAGCAAAAATTTCAATCATCATAGATGGAAAAAAAGACATCCTATGATAAAACCAAATTTAAGCAATATCTATTTAGTATCTACTTACAAATTCAGTCCTATATAAAGTGCTAGAAATAAAACTCCAACCTAAGGAGGATGATCAGGCCCAAAAACAACACAGGGAATAAATAATCCCAGACCAGTAAATTACAGGAGCAGAAAGATACACATGCACACACTCACACACACACACACACACACACACACACACACACACACACACACACACACACACCCCAAAACAACAAAATAAAAAATAATAGAAATCAACATACACTGCCAAATGTTATCTTGAAATCTCTCAACGTCAGTGGTCCCAATTCCCCAATAAAATGGTTCACTAACAGAATGGACACAGAAACAAAATCCATTCTTCTGCAGCACCCAAGACACACAACTTGACATCAATGGTAGACATTACTTTGGGGTAAAGAGGGATTAGAAAAGATATTCCAAGAAAATGCACTTAGGAAGCAGCTGATGTAACCATTTTAATAGCTGACAAAAGAGACTTAAACCAACACATTTCTCAGGAGTTAGGGGAAGACATTACACACTCATCAAAGTAAAAATCTTCCGAGAGGACATTGTAATTCTTACCATCTGTTCAACAAACACAAGGGCACCCATGTTCATAAATGAAACATTACTATATCTTAAGTCATATAGTGATCCCCACACACTAAGAGTGGCAGACTTCAATATCTCACTCTCACCAATAGACCTGCCTTCCAGACAAAACCAAACAGATAAATACTGGAGCTAACTGACACCATAAACCAATGGACCTAACAGATATTTACAGAATATCTCACCCAAACATAAAAGAATATATCTGCCTCTTTGCACCTCGTAGAATTTTCTCCAAAATTAATCACACACTCAGACAAAAAACATCTGTCTCAACAGATGCAAAAAAATGTAAATAACCCCCTGTAACATGTCTGACCACCAAGGATTAATGATGGATATCAACAACAGAAAGTTTACAAACTCGTGGAAATTGAACAACTCTCTATTGAATGACAAGTGGGTCAAGACAGAAATTAAGAAGTCATAGACTCTCTAGGATTGAATAAAATCAAACTTATGGGACACAATGGGGGCAGTTCCGAGAGGCAAGTTCATACCACTAATGGCCAAAATCGTTCAAGGAAGTAATGGTTGGACCTTGTGGTCAAAGGCAGATTTCTCTTATGCATTCAGGTGTAAACCAACAGTGTTGATGATTGGGAATTGACAATGGGGACAGCAAAGATATTTTTTCGCTTTCAGAACAACAAATGACTACTCACTTCATCCCCAATCCGGATGTTTTCTGTATATGAGTACAGAATTGAAAAGATAAAAACGAGGGTAAACATTCTCAGTAAATAAACTTCAAACATCCCAGAGTGACTCTCGTTAGCTGTCCTTCTCGTAGGGTGACTACAGAATTCCTCCACTAGCTATACATCTTTTAGATTGGCCACAGGATTCCTCCGCTAGCTATTCCTTTATTGGTCTTGATTAAGGAAACTGATGATTTCTGATTAGATGTAGTGAACGTGAATGGGACATGATAAAGATTGAAGATAAAGAATTTTACATGATGGCCTGCTCAGTGAAATTAAATTTGATGTGATTAGCCAAAACTCAGTGTCTAATTCCCGGGATTCTGATTTGTATACACATTAAAAACTGCAACCTCATTATGTATACCATATAGAGTTTCCAAAATAAAATGTCAATGATAATTTCCATAAAGCTTTGTGTCCATCACTTGCTTAGGAATGTCAACACTTACTGTATGCCTTAATTTTAATGAGTACACAGACATCAACTCTCTATAATTCTACTATATAATACTTTATTAAGTCTATAACTTGATTTAAGTTTTATGAACATTTGTTCCAAGAACAGTTCTGTTTCACTTCCCAGTTCATTAATAAGCAGTCTATGTACACATTTAACTTCATCTAAAAAGCCAAAGAACGTTTGTTCAGAATTTGCTTTAATCTAGATAAGCTAGGTAATCAGAACTTCCCTAGGATGGCAACAGCCTCCACCTGTTTCTTTCTGTGGCTAACAGAAAGTTCGGGTTCCTCCTCCCCGGTACGATAATCTTGTGAAGAAGAACTCTCATATTCACCCTGCTTGCTGAATTGCCTGGTTTGGAAATATGCTATCCTGAGACTGGTGTGATAACAAATAATTTTCAAGTGGCCTGCCTAAAATCTGAGGTGATAAAAGACAGCGGCTTTCACCCAAACAGTGTTAATTCTCTTTAGACCAGGGAGGGGATGGTGTCTGTATGAACTTATTAATATGGGTGCACTTGCCCTGTTCCTGCCTGGAAATGAACAGACATCAGTCACAGGGTTGCTGATCCTATTCAGGGCCCAAAGCGTCCAAATGGTGTTCTGTTAGTGATTTAGTAACAATATACAATCATAGTTCCTGTCAATTTGGAAGTCACACTAATTTGGCATATACATGGTTGCAACATATATGTACATACATGGATGTCCATATATGTATTCAAATAGATGTGTGTATTTGTATATCCATTCAGTCTTAGATCCTGCATAAGCATTTATCTGCATGGTAGGTTTTGTATTTAAAATCTATCTTGATGATATGGATTTCACTATTCCAACCCTTGGAACAGGATTGAAGAGAGATGTTGAGGGCTTCCATTAATTACAAGTCATTTTGTGACTAATCACATGCTTGAAATTTCCAAACATTAGAAGTGTACCACCTTTGTGACACCCTAAGGTGGCTGCAATTGTTTTCTATCTCGCGTGGGAATAAAGTAAATATGGAATTTCCAAAGAATGCAATTCTATTCGAGGAAAGGCAGGTGGTAACTGAGGGTCCACCCACTATGTGAGAAGCCGCGGTGTCACTGGGCAGAGTTCTAATTCTGGACAGAACAGAGACCCACACGGCAGGGGCCTAGCTTCATGGCGCCTGCAAGGGGACAAAGGCCGAGCAGAGCGAAGGGCGCTCCCCTCCCGCGCTCCATTTCATGTTTAGCTGGCTCTCTCTCTTGGCTGGAAATTCTGCTTTTACTTTGGTGCCAGTGATTCATGAACTAGAGAGTTCTGGATGTAATTCTAAATTTAAGACTTCATTTCACCAATTTTAGCAGAGCAAACATAAGGAATGCCCATAAATAAGCTACGGATGGGCGTTCTGGTCCGCCTCTGGAGAGAGCCCTGAGCTCTTCAGCGAGCATTTAGATTTACTTTGCGCTCATTTTCTGCTCCGGTAGCCTCGGAGGGATAGGTTACAGGCAGCAGCCACCCAAGCAGGAAGAGGATATAACGTCTTTATTGGGAGAACAAGTTATTAAAGTAAGACTGGAAAGAAAGAGCTTGGAAAACAATAAAAGGTATTCCCGAAACCACATTGAAGAAAAAATTGACTTAAAAAATTCATAGCATTCTGAATTGCCATTCTAAGCAGCTAGAATGCGTTTCCCAGTAAAAGCATCTAAAATAGCTGGGTATAAGATAAAATGCAAATGAAAGGCAGTGGATGGTCAGTCATTTTAGACAAATGTAATGAAAAAGCCATTAACAAAGGCAAAAGGGCACTTTGTAATGATAAAAATGTAACTCACCGAGAAATTATAACAATTTTAATGTGGCATGCTTTTACTAGTGCAGCTTCATATTTGAAACCCTAAAGTGACAGAAATGCAAGAATTACAGAAGTTCATACTTAAATTAAGGATGTTAAACATGCCTCTCACACAAACTGGAACAATTGAAACAAGCAAATAAATCTGAGTTGAAATAATAGACAAATAAGAACATCTATGCTTGTCAGACTATGGTGGAGCACTCGGGAGGCAGAAGCAGGTGGATCTCTGTGAGTTCAAGGACAACCTGGTATACAGGGTGAGTTCCAGGACAGCAAAGTCTACACAGAGAAACCCTGTCGTGAGAAGAAAAAAAGAAATCTTTGCTCATCAATGACAAATATTTTCAAAACTGTGAAACGTTTGTAAACTAGACCCTTGCAGCATTGCAAAGCAAGCCTCAACAACTTTCGACTAAGAAAGTTTGTGTGCGTGTGTGTGTGGGGGGGGGTGCTGGCCACCTTCCAGTTGCTGGCCCTAATCCTATGCAGGTAAGGTCAGCACTGAGCTAACTCGGTGGATTCAGACAAAGAGTGAATTAAATTAGGAGGTAAGGGAGGGATTGGAGTGAGAAATTAACGGTCAGTTAAATAATATATTATTTGCATCTGTGAAATTCTCAAACAATAATTTTTATAAAGAAAGGAAAACATCTTTTTATAAAGATGAGGGTGTAGCTCAGTATTGAGCGCTCATTTAGCATGTGCAAGGACCTAAGCTCATGCTTGACAACACACACACACACACACACACACACACACACACACACTCACACACACACACACACAGACACACACACACACACTCACACACACACACACACACACACACAGACACACACACACACACACAGACACACACACACTCACACACACACACACTCACACACACACACACACAGACACACACACACACAGACACACACACATACACACACTCACACACACACACTCACACACACACACACACACAGACACACACACACACAGACACACACACACACACACACAGACACACACACACACAGACACACACACACACAGACACACACACACACACACACACAGACGAGTAAAGACAGCAAAACCCAAAGAGATGGAAAATAACATCCATGAAAATGTAAATCATCAACTTAAAGTGCATGCACCTAAGTGGATGAGCAAAGGCAAAAGTTGGCTTTTAGGAAAACCACTAGCAAAACCACCAACGGGTTTCTGGGGTAAGAGAGTAGTAGATTGGAAGCTTCCCTACTGCAGTCTTTGAGTGAGAAGACTCGGTGGATGGCGGGCTAGTTCTGACGGGGATCCGGGGGTCTGTACCACCATGGTGTATCTCTCAGTGTTTTGGTTATGACAGCCAGGCACCAACTAGAGAAAGGAGTCTCTGAGACGTCAGAGAAGAGCCCGGGGATGCCCTGCCGCAGTCTCTGGGTAAAGAGGGCCGCAAGAAGCAGCCGCTGGAAGTGGGAGCTCGGATGCGCACCCATAGAGACCAAGGAGCAGGTCTCGTGAGGATGTGGAGCGTGTGATGACTGGTCCTCCTGGCCTGTGTTGTGAAAACCGAGCCCACAAACCTGTGAATTACTTCGAGAGTCGGTGCTTAGAGCCCGAGGTTTGTGGATTCGGTGGCCATCTGCTTGCTGCGTGCAGTCTGCTGCTGGGCACAATCCAATAGAGGAGGCAAAGATTGGCACTTGAACAAGGTAGGACCTGGACGCAGGAGCCGATGCAGAGGCCATGGCGGGAGCTGCTCACTGGCTCGCTGCTCGTGACTTGCTCAGCCTGCTTTCTTAGAGAACCCAGGACCACCAGCCCAAGGACGGCCCCACCCACAACGGGCTTCCCCCTACCCATCACAGAGAGAGAGAGAGAGCCCTACAGGCTGCCTACTTACAACACAGTCTTCTGGAAGCATTTTCTCCATCGAGGCTCCCTCCTCTTGGGTGACTGTAGCTCCTGTTAAGATGATCTAAACCTAGACAGAAAACCCTGCTTACTATTTCTTTCCGCCGTTTCCGTGGGCTCTTCATTATTTCATTCTTTTATTATTATTTTCATTCCTTATGAAAACATTTCATGTTCTCTTCACCTTTCCCCTTCTTGTTTAGTGTGTGTGTCGGCAGCGCTGAGGGCTGAACCTACGCGCTCACGTACGTTAGACAAGCACTGTGCAGGGAGCTATAGGCCCGCATTACCCTAACTTCCTACTTCACCCAAAGTTACTTTCCACCGCATTGCTGGCATGTTCGCTGCCTTTAATGGTTGTTTATTGTACTTCTGTCCGTGGCTTGTTTTGGTATTGTAGTTGTGACAGTTGGCTGTGCCCTCTGTGAGCAGTGCTGTGAAATGAGCTGTCAGGAGAAGGCTGGTGACTAAGAAGGTCTGCTTTTAAGCCAGCAGGAAAACTGATCCCGACTGACCTGCAAATGGTGACATACAGACACAGCAATTGTTAAAGCCAAGGCCTGTGGCTCCTCAAAACTTTCTTTTGCCTTTGTAAAACTTCAAAACTTATCTCAGGATTCAAATATGTACGTGTGTGTGTGTGTGTGTGTGTGTGTGTGTGTGTGTGTGTGTGTGTAGAAGTGAAATCAAACTTAACTTTGAGTGACAAATTTTGCAGTTTGGACAAGAAATTCAGCAAATAAATAAAATTAGGACAGTAAACAGTAAACTTAGACAAGAGAGTCTCAGTAAACCAAGGTAAAAACCCAACAAAACAAACGAACCATAGAGTAGTCTGGGCAGAAAAAAAACCTGCAAGAGACTGGAGACAAGACTACAGAACTGATACATTCAGGCAGCCGCAAAGGAGTAAAAGGCAACTCAAAACACAACGCTTGAGACCAGTGGGCACAATTAAGGTTCTCAACATATGATGCTTTCTTGCAGAAATTGTATCTAAAATAAAGGTTAAAGACATAGCTATTAAATAAAATTACAGCAGAAAGTACCCAAATCTAGAGAATGATGTGGATACCAAGTACAGGATGCATCAATCCCTTCAAAGAAACATCATCAGAAAAGAATAATATGTCATAATAAATGCCAGGAATAAAGAACTAATACTAAAAGTGGCTAGATAAAAGCAAGTTGTAGAAAACTATAGAAGCCAGGATAGCATGTAATCAAGTATCTTAAGCTATAAAAAATACATAACTGCTAGCCCAGATTACTATACCCAACAAAGCTATCCTTCAAAATCAGAAAAGAAATAAAGGTTTCTCTGAGGAGCTAATGCATGAGCAATAGATCAGAATTTCAGAAGGTATTAAAAAGGAATACTATTCATGGAGGAGAAAGGATTTTTCATCACACTCATGAGAGCTTAGGAATGAGTAACTCACTTAGACTATGATTGATAGAGAAATTAGAACATGAACTTTAGTAATAACCTTAAATGTAAAGTCTTAGCTATCCAATCAAAAATGATGCAGCTTAGTTGATTGGTTTAGAAACCAAGATCAAACTGTTTTCTATAAAAGAAAATATTTCATTGGTAAAGTAAAAGATAAAAAAAAATGATTACTTCAAGGAGAGAGAATCCAAAAGAAATAAGATATTTTTATTGTACTCAAACATACACGAGCAAATTTCAAGCCAAAATTAGTCGTAGGAGAGGAAGAGTGTCAATCCATATTAATAAAGGGAACAATCTTCTAAGGAGCTATTATATGTTTACCAAATGCAGACAAGCTTGATCTTATAATACAGATAACACCGGATGTTACAATTAGGTACAATTACAAAACTATTAGGTAACTTCAAGAACCTATTTTTGTCAAAAGGTAGTTCACCCAGACCAAAACCCCAAAATCAACAGAGAAACTTTAGGATTTGTAGGCATCTTGTCTGTGAACCTGTAATGGTGGCCACACCCCTTTGGTGTGGCTTCAGGCAGACAGATGCAGAAAGAGGGAAGCTTGAAGTCAGGCCTCCTTTTGTGCAGCCTTTCTGGTGGGTTAGCCGATCCAGTAGACGGGCAGAGAAATAATCCCATGGTTCTTCGTGTTTTTCTGTGTAAGTGATCCCCAATAAACACCCATTTATCATTTATCTTGGGTCTAGTGAAATCCTTACATCCTCACCTTCAAAGCTTGAAATGGACTATATATCAATTGGACTTAACAGACACCTACAGATTATTCTAACCATTGTGGAACAAACATTTTTTTTCTGAAGCTCATGGAACTTTCTTTAATATATAGCACATTCCAGGTCATAAAACCAGTCTTGTAAAACAAGCAAAAAGAGTTAAAATAATTTTCTTTATTATCAGGTAATGATGGACCATAGAAATAGATTGTAAGGCAATCATCAGGAAGAAAAAACAGAAAATATGCAAATCTGTGGAATTTGGCT
Source organism: Cricetiscus sungorus (assembly GCA_030556225.1). Lineage (NCBI taxonomy): Eukaryota > Metazoa > Chordata > Mammalia > Rodentia > Cricetidae > Cricetiscus > Cricetiscus sungorus. The sequence goes on along the minus strand of JANBXA010000328.1, from coordinate 6,773,691 downwards.
GGAATTCTTTGAATGGTCTATAGGTCACTGAAGAAACTAGAAGAGAAATACAAGAATTCCTAGCATCAACTGAAATTGAGAACACAAATTACCAGAATCTATGGGATACAGAAAATGTAGTTCAAATGATAATGTATAGTTATGAGTGCCTGCATTAAGAAAATTGGTGTTCTTACCTAAATAACTATACACTTGGACGTCCTAGAAAAGCAAATATATGCCACATGCAAAGCAGGAAAAGAAAAACAATAGGTCGGTGTGAAATAGTGAGTCAGAGTCTAAAAGAACATTTCAATAAATTGATGTCAGAAAGACTTGGTTCTCTGAAAATATAAGGAAAATAGACAGACCTGTAGTCAATGTAAAAAAGACCAAATGGGAATATGACAACAGATATCATCAAAATCAATAGAATTTAATGCTTATAGTCTAATAAATAGAAAATTTTATAAGCAGTTGACAAATTTCTGGACACACAAGCTACCAATAGTAAAACAACTTAAGTTAAAAATCTTACACATATCAATAAGACTGAAGAATAAAATTCTCCAAAAAGGAAACCCTAAGCATGAACTTATCACTGCTGAATTCTACCAAACCCTAGAGAAAAAATTACTTCAATGTCTCTCATACAGAAGAACTCATGACTAAAAAGAACACAGATACTAAGGAAGAACATACTTCTATTACCCTGTTAAATAGACATAGAATTAAACCAATTTCTGATGACCTACCATTACACCCATAGATAAAGGCAGCTCTCAGCCCTTATCAGAAAAACTTGTGTTTGCAGTATATGTGATCAACAGAGAGCATAACTGATCAGACTATAATAGGAGATAGTAGAACACCCAGCCCTAAATGGATCATATCTACCACAGCCTCTACTCCAAATGTTCAGGGATCATTGTAGAAAAGGAGACAGGAAGAGTGTAACATCCAAAGTCAGCAGACAGTTAGAAGGAAATAGTGTTTTATGGGCATAGCAAGACAGCTGCACATGTGAACTCAGAGCTTGCAACACTATACACATGATTTATGCAACTTAACCCAGTATGGAAAATGGAGCTGGGCACAAGGTTGTACCCACCCAGGTATAACCATCATTTCTTAACTGCTGGGTACGGAAGGGTCTGTTTTCTCTAAATGTGTAGCTCACTACTGATCAACCATGCTCCTGTACAAGTGTGTACACCCAAGATATTTAGGAAGCACAGATTTGTCTTTATAGAAAGGATAAAAGGAGACAACACAGTGGAGTATGAAGAGGGAAGGGAGAGTGGGTCTTAGAATACTTGAGGCCAGGAGAGTGAATACTATCAAAATACATTTATGAAATTTTCTAAGAACTGATAAAAAAAGAAGGTATGGAAAACAAACAAATTTTTTAAAATAAGATGGAAAAGAATGCTTTTAAAGTCATTTTAGAAAGTCAGAATTACTCTGAAAATGAAAAAAAAGACACACGCAGATGTCCTGAAGCAATTGTTTTGATGATCATAACTGCAAAAATTCTCAAAAAAGCCATTGCACACCAAATTCTATAATACATGAAAAGATTATACACCACAATTAAATCGAATCCCTTCCAGAGACACAAGGGTAGTTTAACACATACATCAATGAGCACAAATCAGTATTGATAAAGGACAAAAGTCTCTTATTTTCAGTAAAATGCCAGGAAATTTTAATAAATTGGCCTGTAAGACCCAGTAGCTTTTCCAAACATCAGTAATGAGCATACTGAGAAAGAAATCAGGAAAATAAGCCTATTCATAAACCCTAAAAAACATGAATAAAATACCCAGGTATAAACCTAATCAAGAAGGCAAAAACCAGCACAGTAAAAACTGCAAAACACCAGGGAAGTAATTGAAGAACACAGTAGAAGCTGCAAATATCATTGGTCAGCAAAACTGATACCGTAAAAGAATCCATATTGCCCAAAGCAATTCCCAAATGCAAGGTAAAGCTAACCAAAACTCCAATAAGATTCTTCACAGAAATAGAAAAAGTCCTCAGTTTCTTGCAGAAGCATAAAAGACTCCGGAATACCTAAAACAATCATAAGCAAAACAAACAAACAAAAAATGCTGGAGATATTGCAGACCTGGTTTTAAATTATCTTACAGAGCAACAGGAAAAAATTAACTCACTTTTGCACTGACCTCCAAACACACCCAGGGACTAATGGAACAAAACAGAGTGCCCAAAAATAAGCTCACACAGCTACAGCCATTGATTCTCGACAAAGGTGCCAAAAATACAGTGTGAAAAGCCTCTTTAGCAAATGGTGCTGGGAAAACTAGATGTCTGCATGTCAAGGTCTGCAAATAGATCTCACCCTGTGCAAAAGTCAGTTCAAATGATTAATTGCCTTAATGTAAGATATAAAAATTTGAAATTGCTAAAAGAGACCATAGATAAAACAAGTACAGGGGATAATCACAAAAAGTAACAAATGACATTACGTGGAATGAGAAGGCATCTGCATAGCAAAGGAAACTAACAGTGAACAGACAAAGTAGAGAGTGGGAAAACAAATCTCTACTAGCTATTCATATGACAGCAGATTAAGATCCAGAATATATAAAGAACTAAAAGTATTAAACATGAGAAAGACAAATAATTCAACAAGAAGTTCAAATGGCCAATATATGAAAATATGTCCAACATTCTTAGCCATAAGGGAAATGTAAATTAAAAATTCATTGATAATCTGTCATATTCCAGTCAAAACAAAACTGGAAAAAATGTTGGGGAATACAAGAAGGAAGAAGCCTCATGAAATATTGGAGTAAATTAAATTTATCCAGCCATTGTGGAAATCAGTAGAGGAATTCTTCAACATGCTAAAAATTAAACTACCATGTGACCCAGAGGCATCACTCTTACATGTGTGACCAAAGGACTCTAAGTCAGCATGTCATAGAGACCCTACACATCACACTTATTATGGTACTACTCACAACGGTCAGTTGATGGAATCTGCCTAAAAATTGTTTAGTGTGTGAAGAAAATATAGCTGGCATACATGATGTGTTATTGAACGTGATGAAGAAAAGCAACATACTGTTTGCAGAAGCAAAGGATATTGGAGATCACCATGTGAAGCAAAAAAAGCAAGACTCAAAAGGCAAATGTCACACCCTTTCCCACGGGTAGAATCCCGATTTTGTAGGAGGTGTGAAAGTAGACAGTTTCTATCTGGGAGGGTTAGAGGGACACAAGAGAGGGTTCTGAGAATGAACACGACTCACAAATATTATATGCATATTTGAAATATCACAGTGAAATGGTTGTTTTGTATGATTGATACGTGTTAGAAAATTTAAACCCCTAAACAGCCTATAGCTCCATGTTCCAAAACAGAAAGTCACTAGAACAAAAGTTGGCTAGGACATACTCTTGCGTTCAGATGACCGTGTTTTTCATGGTTCTGTGTGATCTCATTGCTTTGCATTTGCCTTGGGCTTCTCAGTGCCCATATTTAAAATATCGAATACTGTTGGGTATGGTCATGTATGCCTTTAATTCCAGCACGCAGGAGGCAGATTCAGGCTGATCTCTGTGACTTTTGAGGACAGCCTGGTCTAGACAGTGAGTTACAGTGAGACCCATTCTCAATAAGATTGTGTGTAATATAACTGTATGTGTGATATAATATATGGTAATATAGTTGTATGTGTGATATAATTGCATGTGTGATATATCATACACTAAGCAAATAATTCTACACTCAGTTACTCAGCCATTGTAATGTTTCCCTTCTGGCTTTCACTGGTGAGACTCCATTTTCTGAGAATGGTAATTATGCCAGTAATGTGAGACAAGTTCACGCAGGTTTTCTAGAATAGAAGTGATGTGCAGGAGAGGCCAATTTAGTTGCAAATCACAAAATCAGAAAGTTAGACAAAAGGTAACCCTCTTTTAAAAAACATCATATGAATTAGACCATTTGGATTTTTGTATTAATTTTCTACTTTTATGTTTATCAATTTATCAATTTTTCTTTTGATTTTTGAGACAGGGTTTCTCTGTATTGCTTTAGAGCCTGTCCTGGAACTAGCTCTGTGGACCAGGCTGGCCTCGAACTCACAGAGATCCACCTGCCTCTGCATCCCGAGTGCTGGGATTAAAGGAGTGTGCCACCATGCCCGGCTCCAATTTATTAATTTAAAAGTGTTTTTTATAACTTATCCAGATCCTTGCTCTTACAGAAGAGTCCACAGTTAATATTCTTCTAATATTCTTCTAAATCTATAGTATCAATTATACAGTCTCTGCAATCAATAAAAATATATTGTTTTAAGAATAATGACTCAGATACGTATGAAGCTACATAAAGGTTGAAAAGAAAATAATACTGGAAGGTAAGAGAAGAGGAGGGGGATTGAAACAGGCCACAAAGGCTGAATATTCTTGAAAATTCTGCAATGCAATAACATTGAAAATTATGTTTGTAGGTCATTGCAGTTTGTGTGTGTGCATGCGTGTGTGCGAGTGTGTGTGTGTGAGTGTGTGTGTGAGTATGTGTGTGAGTGTGTGTGCGAGTGTATGTGCGTGTGTGTGCGTGTGTGTGAGTGTGTGTGTGTGTAAGTGTGTGTGCGAGTGTGTGTGCACGTGTGTGTGTATGTGTGTGTGTGTGTCTGTCTGTGTTTGAGTGTGTCTGTGTGTATGTGTATCTGTGTGTGTCTGTGCCTGTGTGTGTGTATCTGCATGTGTCTGTGCCTGTGTGTGTGTATCTGTGTGTGTGTGTTACAGGGTAGCCCAGAGCTGTAGCAAGCTGATTTAATTTGTTTCGTTAGCAACGGCACAAACTATAAAATATGCATGTTCATATTCTAAATATGTATGCCTAGCGTAAATAAATAATTTATTATATAGTCTATAAATTATTTACTAAGCCATTCTAAATATATACACTATTTGCATTTTATTGAAAATAAAGGAGGTAGATGGATGATCTCTTAGGATTTCAAAACAAAACAACAAAAATCAAAGGGAAAAATTCTGCAGTGCAGTGTTCTCTGTAAAAGAGGATAAACTAGCATTGGAAAGACCCAAATGTATTGAAGAAATAAGAAAATCAGTCTTCCTTGTAGAAAATAACAATTTCACCCAAATGTTCAAGTGTGAATTAATCTGGATTTTGTTTTTTAAGTCTTCAAGCTAAGCCTTTGGATTAGAAAACTAGGCAGCATAGACAAAACCTAAAAAAGAAAGAAAGGAAGAAAAAAAGAAGAAAGTAAAGGAAAATCCTTCAATTTTTCAACATTTGCTGGCACCTCAAAGAAAGATAAGATAATGAGTAATGCCCTGCTTGGCCTGGATACTCAAGAAGACATTGCTGTATGACTGGTGCATTGCTTGGAGTCACTGCCACTCCCTCATCCTCAGCAATGTCTGGGAAGAGCGTTGTTGCAGAATTCACTCACCCCTTCCTTCGTCAGCATCATCCGCTGGCTGGCGAAATGCTTCAGACTCATTCCTTGGCGAGCTGAATTCTGAGTCAGAGCCATGGTGTTACATCTGCTCCCAGAATCACGCACAGAGCCGTGGCTTCTGGTCTCCTGCATAGAGGCCCCTCTCTCTCTCTCTCTCTCCCTCTCTCTCTCTCTCTCTCTCTCTCTCTCTCTCTCTCTCTCTCTCTCTCTCTCTCTCTCTCTCTCTCTCTCTCTCTCTCTCTCTCTCTCTCTCTCTCTCTCTCTCTCTCTACTGAGCGATGTGTGGCTCTACTGCCCAGAGTTCCCATTTCATTCCCTGAAAATAGCATAACATTAATTTAGGAAATGGCGCTTCTTTCTAATGTGCCCATGACCTCTTTTCAGCCACGTGATAGCAGGGGTGCAGGCGTGAGCCAGAGACATGCATGCATGCATGTTTCTTTCTTATTTTATCTGCAGAGTTGTGACCCACTTCTTCTCCTGGTGACGCACACTGATAATAGACCCCATCTTACAACACGGAGTCTAGTTAACCCTTGAGGTGACTGCCTGCTGGAGGGAAATTGGTAGAAACATTTTCTCTGCGCTACCCCAGGCCTGTGCTCGACCTCTGAGTGAGAACCAGAGGTTGATGCATGAGCCCGGGATGGAACCTGTCCCTGGGAAAGGATGGGGCTCAGGAAGTCTGAAATAGTCTTATTACCAAGGACGGCAGCATTGTCCCCGTGAATGTAAAAAGGAAAATCAGAGTCAACAGCAAAGGAAAGTGCCACCAAGACCCATGGAGACAATCATGCTCTGGCCGGATACAGCGCACACTTGTATGAGTGCACAGGGGAAACTTTATGTGAGACTTTGACCTGTCCTAAAATCATCCTTAGCAGTTAATCTTATTTATTCCTTGCCACTCATTCTATCCCTGAACTTTAGCTGTATCATTTTTTATCACTGCAGGATCCCTGAAAGGAAAACACTAGCAGATCAAATAACAGGAGAGAGAGTCTCCTAGATGGGCAGCTATGCCATAAGAAGTTCTGAAGGTAAGCTAAGCCTAATATTCTGATGTAAGTTACTGTCATGCCAAAGCAATCTTTGTCAGGTATGTTCATTTCCAACGAATGCCAAAGTGTCTGCCTTAGTTATAGTCTCTGTTGCTGCGAAGAGACACCATGACCACTGCAATTCTTACAAAGGAAAAATATTTAATGAGAGCGGCTTACCTTTCAGAGGTTTATTCCATCATCATCATGGTGGGACATGGTGGTGCTCAGGCAGACACAGTGCTGGAGAAGGAGCTGAGAGTTCTTACATCTCAAGCCACGAGCAATAGGAAGTGGTCTGAGTGTCACCCTGAGCAAAGCTTGGGCAAAGGACACCTCAAAGCCCACACTTCCTCCAAGATGGCCACCCACTCCAACAAAGCCACACCTCCTAATAATACCACTCCCTATGAGCTTATGGGGGGGGGCAATTACATTCAAACTGCCACAGTGTTCATATATATGCGTGGGTGCGTGCGTGCGTGCGTGCGTGTGTACGCATGTGTGTGTGTGTGTGTGTGTGTGCGTGTGCGTGTACACACATATAGAAACAATGTTGTAAGTTACTAAATTATTTCCCACCTCACTCAGGTTCAGGGTTTAACATTCTTACAGCTTTTGTCTGCTATAGTCTCACTGTGCAGCCTATGCTGTGTCTGGAACTCATCCTGTAGATCAGGTTGGTCTTAAGCTCACAGAGCTCTGCCTGCTTCTGCCTGTGTAGTGCTAGGACTAAAGGTGTGTGTCACCATGACCCATCCCAAACAGCCTTTGCCACCTTCTATCCCCTCTTAATGATCACTGATCTGCTGGAGTTCAAGTGTCAATATTTCATTTTAAGATAGTGTCTTTTGTTCTCTTTTGTGTTTTTTATGTACATTCTGAATATTATACAGAAGGAACCCATTACTTCGGTAACCATAAAAATAATATTAAAACACAAAGGAGCATCTCAGAAATCCTCTGGCTTTCTTCTGTGAAGCATTTTCTTCCCACAGGTAAGCCATAAGAAATTGTTCTGTTTGTTGTTCTGATTCCCATCAAGTCTGTTTCTTCCTTCCTTCCTTCCTTTCTTCCTTCTTTCATTCCTTCCTTCCTTCCTCCCTTCCTTCCTTCCTAAGATGAATCTCATTTCCTCTCATGCCCTCTGCTTCTATTTTTGTAATAATGTGGTTTCTGGAGGGGGAAAATGAAGGGAGTGTGTTTCAACAGTGCCTTGGCATACTTGTTCAGATTCAGTCTGACAATTATCTGGACATTTTGTAGCACTGGTTGTCTCCCCCACATCTGTTCAGTTCATGTTTCAAGGCTGAGAAGATGCTGAAGAGGGAAGGCTGTGCCTGTAGTGAGATATCTACCCCGCCCACACCCTGTTGCACTGACCACGCCCATTGGGCAGTGGGGACAGATGTGGGCATGACCTGGGGGAACTAGGTCTGAGGTCCAGGACCCCAGCTTACTTCCCTGAAGTCCTCCTTGGGACTGGAACCTGCTGGCAATCATCTGTTTCTGGTGTAAGTGATTTCTCCCCGAATAAAATAAACATCCATCAGCCCATCGTTTCCTGTATTCTTATTTAGAGCGCAATATGTTCCCGCTGCCTGTGTCTTCCATCCCTGTGACATTTCAAGTCTAGGAGAGAATAGGAGGTGGTGATACCTAAGTCTGGATTAGCACCCTCTCCCTGCTGTCTGATACAAGGCAAACACTCTCTTGGTTTTACTCGGGCCTAACTATCGACTCTTGGTGGTCATTATCTCTAGATTCTACCTTTCTACATTTATTCTTAATGATTGCAAAGAAAACAAGAGCTGCCTCTCCTGTGCCCTGTAACAGCTGTTCTCCTGCACGCTACAGCATCTGTAATCCCTGCACTCTTCTGTTGGTCTCAGACTCATCAGGGAAAGGCTTTTCTGGCTAACCTTTTTCTCCGCTTTGTCCCCACAAATATTTCCTTGGGGAGCCAGTCGATGCCTTTCCTGACCCTTCTGCCTCAGATTCTTCTCCTACTCATCATTTCTCCTTGCTGCTCAGGTTGCTCTTTGTTTCTGTTTTGTTTTTTTGTTTGTTTGTTTGTTTTCGAGACAGAGCTTCTCTGTGTTACAGATGTGGCTCTCACTCTGTAGACCAGGCTGGCCTCGAACTCATGGAGATCCGCCTGCCTCTGCCTCCTGAGTGCTGGGATTAAAGGTGTGTGCCATCACCGCCCTGGTTGGCCACTTTGAAATGACCTTTGTGGATATGTTCCCATTGCAGTGTCCATGACAGAGACTTGGGAAGAGATTTCACACTGAGATCCTTAAGAAGAAATGAACATGAGCTGTGTTTAGGAAAGGGGTAAAGTGAATGCACTAGTGTGATCAAAGCATTGTGAGCCGGAGTGATGGGAAATTCCTCTGAGAGTGTCCTCAGTCTGGCTAAGCAGCCTTTCACCCCACGAGGCATGGCATGGTAAGTGAAGCCTGGCCTGGCTTTCGTCCGGCTCACATCCTTCCACTCACCCCTCAGTATTCAGATCACTCTTCTTTTGTTTCCTTTCCTAACTTCTTACCTTCTTTCCTTATACACTGAATACCTTTCTCCTGGGCCCATTCATGTTTAGTCATATGGCTGTCCTACAATACTCACAATTCCTTCTTCTTTAACCACTGCCCTCAACATGTGGTCCTGTCTGTTTATTTGGGCTGCGTGCGCTGTAGTGGCTTTCTTCAGCACTTTCCTTTCTCATTAACAATGCATCTCATGGTGCTCGGGCCACTGCTGGTTCCGAGTTAAGTCTTTGTAATAAATGAGTGAGTGTGGTCATGGTTTTTCTGTTGCAGCACTGAAGACAAGAACCCACGACAGAGACAAATGCCTTGTGTGTCCCTGATACTCTTTCCTGTGACTAAATGGCCAGTGATATCGTTTCCTTGTTGCAAACTGAGTTATTAAAAGAGGGGGCTTTCAGGAAGCCACAGGAAGCCTCAGGGACATCACAGATAGGTGCCTGTCATGGGCAGGGCCAAGGGTTCCATGATACACTTCATCTCCAATTGCCAGTGCTCAGCTACCTCAAGGTACTTCCTTCTTGGTCGTCTTTGTGATTCTTAATCTCTAGTTTGGCAAGAAAAGAAATTCTGATGTTTTACAGCAGCCTGGCAGACGCTCATAGCTTTGGGAATCCTAGACCTTCTCTGTGTTTACTGCATGGTGGCAAAACTCCAAATGTTTTAGCTCTGAAAAAAATGAGTTCAGTTGTTTTGGTCTGTGAGCTAACATATGCGTGTTCCACACTCCCGTGTTAACTATGTGAAGATAATTCCCTGAAGTAAAAACCCTAGAGCTTGTTAGGGTCGTTCGGATCACTGTCATATTATTGAACAGAAGGACAACACAGAGAATAAATAATAAAAACAGATGTAAAGGGACCCATATCCTATGTTTCGTCTAACATCTGTTCTAAAGGGCACCATTGTCCTTCTAGGCTCTGGAAGGGAACAAGACTTATAATGGTTAAGTAAGGAGCGGGCTTCTCATTACACAGCAGGGAGGCACAACCCCACAAGGACCAGCATGTAGCCTCCGGCAGCCGTGAGCCCCCGAAGCCCGAGTTTCCTTGTGTATAAAGAGGGACTGACAGCAGCTACCTATTATAATGAGTATGTTTTCCCTGCCAGTGGGTCCCACCGCCACGCCAGCCCCCAATAACACACAGAGATGCTGTATTTGATATAATGCTGTTGACCAGTTACTAATTTCTTATCAGTTAGCTCTGTCTTAATGATTAACCCATTTCTATTAATCTAAGTACTTCCACATGGTCTCATCTTACCAGAGAGGGGCTGGCGTTCTGCTCTCTCTAGTCTCTCCATGTTGACTCCTCCTTACTACTTCCTCTTTCCTCCTTGTCTCCTAGTCCCTGCTATCTTCCTTTCCTATTGGCCAACAGTGCTTTATTCATTAACCAATACAAGAAATATATTTACAGAATGACATCTCCCATCATCTCCTCTTTTCTGTCTAAAATAAAAAGAAGGGTTTTAACCTTAGCATGGAAAAGTATATCACACAACAGTTATCAAATAAGAATCACAGTTAACAATATTTGTCCATTAACATTTAGTAAGATTTAAGAAAATATTCCATCATCTATCCTATCGTTGTGAGTCTAAAGTCCTATATGTAACTTATCTTTAATCCTAACTAAGGAAAACTATAACCATAACTACCTATCTTCAACTCCATCAAAGACCACAGAAGGATAATATATAAACTCTAGAAATGACAGAGACAACTCACTGCCTTGTCGTCACCCAAAGTTCTTCTGTAATGTTCCATCTTCAGCCCATAGGCCATAGTGTGTCTGGCAGACTCCTCCGCAAAGCAGAATCCTCCTTGTCTTCTAGTCCTGCCTATCTTGCTTTCCTATTGACCAACAGTGCTTTATTCATCAACCAATAAGAGAAACATATTTACAGAATGACATCTCCCATCCAGATATCAACTGTTTGGGTGATTAGAAGGAATCAAGTAGGTGCAGTACTTGGCCAAGGGCCTGACCTTAGAGGATTACCTGGGGATCAAGAGTGCTTATTATGAACAAGCATGTTGCCCAGATCTGCTCCCATTTCCATTGAAAGGTCCCCAGCAGGCAAGTGATGCAGCAATCCACAGACTATGGAGCATTCTAGTAAGACAGAATTGAGAAAGACTTGGGAGCAAATCCATTATGTAAGAAAACAACCAAATTCCCATGAAGCCTAATTATTTGCACTGTTTATTAATAGCTCTGTTCCTGCCCCAACAACAAATTAGGATGTGACTTGAGATAACACGCTGGATGAAGAGGGCTTTGACGTTTCTGCAGGGGACAGCTCCTGCATAATGCATCCTGGCATCTGAGGGGAGCCTGGATGGCTGCCTGCTCTCTTTGTATTTCCCATCATAGCCCATAACAGCCTTCATTATGGTTTGGGTCCCCTTTATTGCATGTATAAATAACATCTGACAAAAGTGTGAGTAAATCCTTCAGTGGCAGAGGCTGATAGAAGAGGGCAAAAATTAATTTTATGCATGAAGAATCTCATTAAGTAGCTTCATGGAAACAAAAGGAACTTGTGGTTGTCAACTTTCTCAGTCCGTGAGCCACACTGTCTTGCCCCAGAAGAGCTGGTCTGCCAATGGCTTTGGCTGCAGCCGTTGGCTCAGAAGCTCACAGAGGATGCCCAAGCTGCACCTTTTGGAGTGGCTTGGGTTCTCCAGACAGCCAACACCCAGATCCGGTGGGGACTCTCTTCCTTCACTCCAGGTCTTGGGACAGAATGCTCTAAAGGGCTTCCAGACTCCCTGAGTGAGGTATCAGGCGTTGTTCTGGGTGCATGCGTTGCTATGGCTAAGTGGACAACCCTTCGGGACGTGTGCTGCTATTCTAGCCTAGGATGCTATCCAGCAGAGCGGGGTGGGGAGAGGAGATGGGTGAGGTAGACTGAGAGTGGGAAGTAAGGTAGGGGAAGGGAGACCCCAGTAGAACTACAGTCTATGCATTGAGAGCCAAGAAGAATGTACGGTGGGCTCAGTTCTGCCGGTGAGGCCCCGGTTCTCATGACTGAGTCTAGATTCATTCTTGTTGATTGATACCACGTCAAAGCACTATGCCACCACCCCATCGCAAGTGCTTTTGATTCATATTCTGTGCAATTAATGTGCGGCGTGTTTCCTGTCTGAGAAGAGAGGCTGTAGACATAAAGGTAAAGCTAAGAGCTTGCTGCTTTGGCCATCATGGCCCCAGCAGATACCACTCATCAGAACATAACGGGTTTCTCTAGATGTGGAGTAATTCATCACTGCATACTTGTGGTTTGGGGATAGCCAAAGATCACTTCAGACAGAAATAACTTATTACAGATTATTGTAAGGGCCAACTATGTAAATCTTGAGCACACTGCTGGTGCCCATAGAGAAAAAAGCTTCAATAAATAACTACGCACTTCCTTTCTCCCCTAGAGAATATCTCTGAGGAACAGAAGATCAAATACCATGGGCGCTGCCCTGGATATCAGAGAAAACAAGCAACAATCAAACCAGAAAGGGCAGGTGAGCGCTAGGAAACATCTCTTCAATAACAGTCCATTGTTATTTATAAAAACCATCCCAGAGTAGCTTCATATGAACTCCTCTCACAAAAGGCAAGAAAATGCACAGCCTACTACCATTTCTCTGTGTGCTTGGACATCAACAGGGCATAAATAATGTGAGAATGATGTCAGAAGGGAAGCCAGTTCAGAAGCAGACAGCCGAGAGTGGCAGAATTGGGATCCAGGGTTGATTTCATCCCTTATAAACTCCTAGACTCTGTGAAATAGTCAATCACTCTAGGCAGAGGGCTGCTTAGAGCTCCTGAGAGCAGAGAAAGCCGCCCCATGCTGTTCCTCCACAGACTCGTCCTGAGTGACAGCTCTTAGGAGGCTTTGGGGAGCTGAGACTGGATGTCTGAGGTGAGCCAGATTGTAATCTCTGGGCCCCGTCCAATTGTGCGCATCTGACTACTTCTTCATCTCACTGAATATTTTTGGTTCCATATGTCATGTCATCACTTTGATAACAGTACCAAAGGGATTAGAATAAAGAGCAAATACGGTTTTGAAATGTCAGCCCCAGAGTATTGTCTGGATTTGGTTTCCAAGTTCCTTTCCAAATTGTTCTCAAAGAATTAATTTTCCTTTTGAACTGCTCGCTGATCAAGGCGACCTGCTCCATTGGCTGGGGACATCTTCCCCTTTGGAACACTCCATCTCCACTGTAAGCCCAAACTTAATGGCCTTGCTTGCCACTGCTGTTTTTGCTTTTGCGTTGGCTGAGACCAGAAAAGGTAATGTTTAGTTATTGCTACCTCCTCATTTAAAATAGAAAATATTAGCTGACTTCGCCCTACCTAGTTATTAAGAATTTGCTCGTTTACTCATGCTGGAAGTAGTTCTGCTTAGTAGTAAGCTCCTAGAGTCTGCAGAGGTGCGATGGTGCTCTTTAGAAACCTGACCTCCAATGCAGACTTGGAATTCTGAATTTTGACAACTGACTTTTCCTATTTCTTCCCAGAATTTTTTTCTTTTCTTCTGTGTGTGTGTGTGTGTGTGTGTGTGTGTGTGTGTGTGTGTAGTGTGTAGTATGTATGTTTGTGCTATATGTGGGATGCGTATGTTTGTGTGTATATTGTGTGCCTTGCTGTGGTGTGTGGTGTGTGTGTGTGTGTGTGTGTGTGTGTGTGTGTGTGTGTTCACTTTCCCAGCAAGTGCATCAATGTAACTCACTTCTCTGACTTACATGTTGGGCCTTGTATATCTAACTAAGAAAACCATTTATTTATTTAACAGATGCTAGAGTCTTGGACTAATGGTCCAAACACCAAACGATGCATCTGCCCTTTCTTTAGACTCATTTACAAGATACAGCTGTGAGGACAGGAAGTGTGGGAAGTGTGTCACAGTGCAGCTGGGGCAGTGGCTGCGCTGGAGTGGACAGGGGTGCTCCTCTGCCTCGCCCTCGGACTCCGTGCATCCTGTATTGAATAGTAAACCACTGGGTTCCCCATTCACTGTTTGTTTGAATTAGCAAACACAATATCAGGTATTGCTATAGCATTTTCAAACTAAAAATGTTTTCATTGATTCTTCTCCCAGCACCTCAGTTCCCCTAACTCCTGCCCAGCCCCTTATGTTCTCTGCTTAGTCATCATTCAGCCTCCATGTCACACGTGTCTCTGCCTCACTCTTCTTACTGCTAATGCCATTTAAAGTTATACATACATATAATCTAACAATATAATACTTCCCAGATCCACCCATTTCTGTTATTCCTAGGATCCTATTGTGCATGTGAGCACATTTTTAGGGTAGCCAGGAGAAGAGTCAGCCAAGACGCCCCTCAGCACTTGAGTAGACGCTCCTAATGCCTTTTCCACACTGCTCTGCCTCAGGTCTGTCTGTCATGGTGGTTCTGAAACCAGTCCCTACATGTGTTTTCAGAGTTTGCATGGTCTGAGTTTCCCTGGAGAGATTCCATGTAAAGCTAATGTTTACAATAAGATCTTATTAAATTCTGACCATGATTTGCTCATTGGCAAAAGTGTGAGAATTCGACTATTCGCAGCACCGTGCGTGGATATCAGTGCGAAGGATGGAGTGGGAACTATTGAAGGTCCTCGTGACTGAGAACTGTATTAGCAATCTGGGGGCAGAATGGTTTTTCTATTGAAAGATTCCAGTTGTTTCTACGACGTGCAGATACAGGTTCCCACTGCAAAGCTGGAAGCCATTCACTCTGTGTTCCCAATGTCTTTTGTACTAAAACAGCATTGTCTCAGCAGGATGACACCTGCAGTGACTAGCTTGCACTCGCTTGTTTTAGGTCATTCTCTTTGCCAGATCTTGAGCTCTTCAAGGGCAAATCCTTGGTGTCAAGCCTGGAACATAGCCAGGGTTCATGAGATGCTTGGTGACTAAAGAGAGCGTCTCGTGTTTAAGGAGACACTGAGGTGAGGTACAGAAGACTATTCTGAGAATCACAGGCACTCTGGACTTGGAGTGCAGGTTTCCAAATTACAACACGTTCATAGTGAACTGTGTCTCCCTCCTGCTGTCCCCTGTGACTCCCTCTGCTGGGTGTTATAGGCATGTTGGCAGACAGGAGACAAAATAAAAGCCATTTTGTCAAACTTGACAACTTGCTATGAATTTGAAGAATGGATATACGCAGTTTTTTGTTTGGTTTTGGTGTGTGTGTGTGTGTGTGTGTGTGTGTGTGTGTGTGTGTGTGTGTGTGTGTGTGTTGCTAGTTCTCTTGTCTTCACTAAAGTCATTTGGCCATAAACATTTTCAAGTTTCATTCACTCCCCTTCTATGATAAGGGAGTAAGGAAACCAATCTGGGTGTGAGTATTTTCTCCAGCTGGCCCTCGAAGTTAGCTGGGTGTCTGTTTCCTACAAAAGGCATACTTTCAAAGACAGCATTTTACAGTTCCAGCTGTCCACACAGACACACTACATTGGCTTCTTGGTTTAATAGTCATTCCTGGGAAGGTACAACTGACCTATGCATTTATTCAATAAATATTTGTTATGGTTCCAGTAAATTAGGCCAAGATTTTTCCACGCTTACGTTTGGAGACAAAGCAGTAGGTAAGCCAAGGCCGCCAGCAGGTCTCTAGAGCCTTGCAGCTAGCTAATTCTCCTCCGGCACCGCGGACTCAGCAAGCGCTGCAGAGCGTCTCTCTGGAGTCCATCAGGGGCTGCATACTAAGGCCTTGGCAGGTGAGAGTGCGTGCGCTGCTGCAGGTGATGAGAGCAAGCAAGCAGCGACCATTACGCCCTACCCCATACATTCTCCCCGCACAAATGTGCTCACGATCGTCCTGCTGAGTCTGCATGAGCTCAAGTGGAGTCTGCCCACTTTGATTTGTTTTCTTCTCATAATGATTTCCAAGAGGCAACCGGAGAATTGCAAATGAAGAAAAAAGGATACACCCTAAGTAGTTTTTAGACAATTCATCTGGAAGGCTTATACACAGCCGCCTACGCCTCTGAAGGCCGTTGCCAGTTCCTAAAAGGGCAATATACCTACTTCCTGTTCACTGCATTTATCTTCGCCGCTTGCCGGAAGAAAACTGTTCTGTTTTGCCTTGCAGGAGCCCAGAGAGCCACCTTCATCCCACCTGCTCTCGTCTGAGCTGACACGGCTCCTAGGCGCTCTCTGGGTATGGAATGTCCCATAAATATTTGTATACTTTACTCAGTGGTTCTACCTTCCTCCTATATTAGTCAAAACAGGGCAAAGTCATTTGAAAGCGGATGCCTGTGGTGAGGTCTCTTACAAAGAGTGGCTAGAAAGATCCCAGTCATTCTCTATAGAACATTGTGCCATTCTGTGTTAGTCTCCTGATATCATCTATTTCCTTGTCTGTGGTCCAGTCACCCAGGCCTGCCCTTAGCATGAATTCTATTGGGCTGTTTACCCTGTTTCTCCTTAAGAATTTACACTGGTTCACCATGGTACTCCTTGACTATAAACTCTCAAGTGTCTATGCAGCACTGGGTTGTGTGCTAGCTCTCCTCCAGGCTACTCTGGTTCCTGTATTCCCCATGAAGGCGCTGAATAGAGACTTAACAGTATTCTAACATGCATCCCTTATAACTACTGTTTAACAGCAGCCATACTTCTATAACACTTAAGTAATGATGCACAGAACTGAAATTCATCCTCCTTTCTTCTTTTTACACATTATGAATTCATAAAATACACAGTTACGGATTGTCTACCACAGGCCAGACAGTTTTATAGACACTGGAGATATACTAGTTACTATAATACACTACAACTTTATTTTCAAATAGTTTAATTCCAGGGGGAGCCATAGGTAATAACCAGGAAAACAAATTAAAAAAATAAGTAGCAAGTAATAAATGTTATGATAACACTAAACAGTGATGTGACAGTGGCATTTCACACTGGGTGGTCAGGAACTCTAAGTAGTAGTCAGCTTACTTAAGGTTATAAATAAAGGTTGTTACAGTCCAAGTAAATGCACAAGTCATCCTGATAGAGTGAGAGAGTCGAGAGGAACTCAGAACCAGGAGGGGGGTTAGCAAAGGGAAGTGAGCTGAGATGGGGAATTAGGAAATTTTGAAATTTGAGGCCTAAAATGTGATTTTATTCCAAATATCTTGATATTTACATGCTGTAAGTGAGGAAACAGTGCAATCTACTTTTTTGTCTTTTTTTTGTTTTTTTTGGTTTTTTTTTTTTTTTGAAAACAGTTTTACTCAGTAGCTTCTGAGCTGACCTGGACTTCACTTATGTGGACCAAACTGACCTCAAACTAAACCTCTGCATCCTGAGTGCTGGGATTATAGGGATAACCCACTACAAACAGCCCAATATACATTTTTTAAAAGAACTGTAATTCCTTTGTGGCCAGTGGTTTCAATGTTAGCCAGTTGCCATCAGTCCAGGCAAGGCAGAAGGAGCCTGGATGGTGTGGAAAAGGGCAGACGCACAGCATGTCTTAGATGGATAGCTGAAAAGGTCAGCTTGAAGAAGTTTAATATCTCATAGGATAGGCCGTTTTCCTGCGGTCTCGAAACATCCTAGGGCGCTGACCCCGCTACCTCTTCATGTGCTTCTGATGTACGCAATGCCTACTTGGGGTTCCGGAAGCTCAGCTGGACAGCTGCAGCTCTTCTGAGTATTAGCCTTACAGGGTCGCTTGCATGCAACCCACACACTGAGAAATCAAATCAACAGTCACTGCCAAAATAGATGCCATTGCTTGGCCTCTTGGAGACGTCACCGGGGATGTTATCATCTTACACATGGAAGACAATTCCATGAGGTTCACAGCGAGTAATTAAAACGGCCACTGAAATCTTCTGTGTGTAGGCTCTCAACTCCCTTTAGGGTCAAACTGACCCTTTCACTAGGAGCCAACTAAGACCATCAGAAAACACTGATATTTACCTTACCTTATGATTCATAACAGTAGCAACTGTTATGAAGTAACGATGGAAGTAATTTCATGGTTGGGGGTCACCACAGCACGAGGAACTGCATAAAGGGTTGCAGCATCAGAAAGGTGGGGAACCGTTAGAGGACTTAGACTCTTAAAGAATCTCAAGACTCATGACCTGTCCCCCTGTTTGGTTGTCCTCACAAGTGTGGGCTAGCCTCTTGCCTTCCTTTGTGACAAGAAGTTGTGACAAGACAAAATATAAAACGTAGATGATGGATGTGGGTGTCTGGATAAGAATGCCCCCATAGGCTCACATGTCTGAATGCTTGGTCATCTAGGAGGGCACTACTTGAGAAGGGTTTGGAGGAGGTGTGTCACTGGGGGTGGGCCCGTACGGGCCAAGCCTCTCCCTCCCTCCCTTCTCCCTCTCTCCCTCTGGCTTTGTCTTACTCCCTCGGTCCCTCCCTCTTGCTCCTCTGCCTGTGGGTCAGGATGTAGTCCTCTGTCATTACTAGCATGGTGTGTTCCACCACCCTTCCCACCGTGATGATAATAGACTAAGTCTCTGAAACTGTAAGCGCCCTCCCCTCCCCCACCAAATGCTTTCTGCTACAGGAGTTGCCTCGGTCATGCCGTCTCTTCACAGCGGTGACTAGGACAACTGGTTCGCTAACTACACAGATGTATGTTTGACTTTCAGCCCAACCTTTCTTCCCTAGCACAGGCAGCTGGCAAAGGAAACTCACTCAAAGAAAGATGATGGGACGGAAACGTGCCCTTGCTGAAGCAGGCGGGCCATGCAAGCCACAGGTGAAAGTGCACCAGAGCTCGGAGCTCTGGTGTCCGCACCGGTTCTGTTTCGAGTTTCCCAGACCATCACTGGTAGGCTGATTCTTGAAGCATCACTGTCTCTTCAGACAGAACTGCAGCTGCTTTCATGATACTCTGCTACTGTTTGTGCCACTGTTAAATTGAATTATAGGGTGTCCCTGGTTCTTTGTGTCAATCTGCTAAGATCCGGGTTCAGGGCGTCACATGCCACGCCTCGGCCGGTGAGAGCAGGGATTCTAAGTTACCACACTGAGCTTCCTCAGACACAACCAGATCTCTGCATCTCAGCCCTTCCCTCTGAATGTAAATGCATGCTTCAGAAACGCCTTTGGTGAAAGACTGTTGGGAAACTCTCTAGATGTCTGATGACATTAAACATCTTTATTTATATTTTCCCCCAACGGTTTAATATACATACCAGAGACATAAGCTACATGTAGCTAAAATATAGTATTTTGTATATGTACATATGTATCTTATACATACTGAGTAATATATGCATACTGATTAGCTGGCCAGGGAACTGCATTTTATACACTGTAGACTGTAGAAATGAGCAGCCATACTTGGTATGCAATGGAAATTAAGACGTGTTAGAAAAACAATCCTTTCTTATTCTCTCTTTCTATGTACATATGCACTGTACATGTGCTCACGTATATGTATAAATACCCATGTCCACACTGTTCACGATGTACAAACTTTTGACCTGTGTTAAAGATTCTTTGTACTTATTAGTATTCCTTCCTTATTTGTTCCCTGGCTTTCCCTAATCAATTATAGATTGGCTTGATTTTTCTATAATGACATAAAAGTGTGATTACATATAGTATACCAAGTTGTTTTATATCTGATTTTATTCTTCCTTTTTGTTCAGCATAATTATTTCAAATTCACCTAGGATTTCACCATGTATTTGTATCTGCGTGTATGCTTATATGACATAGCTATGAAAAAATACATATTGTGTGACATACTCATATGTGAAAGCTCACCGGTGTGTGTGTGTGTGTGTGTGTGTGTGTGTGTGTGTGTGTATGAGTGTGTATAGAGGTCACATTAATTTCCAGTGTCTTCCTCAACTACTCTCCACCGTGATTTTTTGAGACATCATCTGTCTGCCACTGATCATGGTGTGGTTCCCACTATGGTGACTGCTCAGTGAGCCCCGGATGTGTGTGAACATGGTGTGGCTCCCACTATGGTGACTGCTCAGTGAGCCCCGGATGTGTGTGAACATGGTGTGGTTCCCACTATGGTGACTGCTCAGTGAGTCCCGGATGTGTGTGAACATGGTGTGGCTCCCACTATGGTGACTGCTCAGTGAGTCCCGGATGTGTGTGAACATGGTGTGGTTCCCACTATGGTGACTGCTCAGTGAGCCCCGGATGTGTGTGAACATGGTGTGGCTCCCACTATGGTGACTGCTCAGTGAGTCCCGGATGTGTGTGAACATGGTGTGGTTCCCACTATGGTGACTGCTCAGTGAGTCCCGGATGTGTGTGAACATGGTGTGGCTCCCACTATGGTGACTGCTCAGTGAGTCCCGGATGTGTGTGAACATGGTGTGGCTCCCACTATGGTGACTGCTCAGTGAGTCCTGGATGTGTTTGCATCCTCACTGCCTGCTCTGCACCCCACCAACTCCTCACACTTGGCAGCCGGCACTTTACTCACTGAGCTGTGTCTCGGCCCTGCTCTTTCTTATGCAGGAGCACACCTTCAGATAGACACACCAGAGTTTGGCCACCTGCTCCTTTATGATTGCTTGACTTGTTTCCAGTTTGGGATCCTTGCAGATACATTTTCCTATGAATTCTGTCTATAAATATTGGTTTATAGGTATACCTAAGTGCCTTGGAATAAACATCCAGACTTTCTGGGTCCTGTTGTAGGTCTATGTTTGTCATTTGAAGAAGCTGCTAAATCTCTTCCTACAGTAGCTGTAACATGTCACAACCAGCGGTGAGTGAAGCCTCCGTTAGCCCTGTGTCCTCATCCACACTAATCTAACTGGAATTGTTACAGTTCAGGTCCAGCACAAATGGCAGAACTCCTTACTAATGTGGCATACAAGGCGTCAGTAAATAGTTCTAACACTATAGCAGTTACTATCTGTAACAGTTTTGGTCAAGAAAGGACAAACATTGTACTTGGGAGTTAGAGAATAATAGATGTTAGCTACCCTAAAGAAAGAAGGAGTTATACCAACAGAATAAAGTAGGGATTCTGGGGCAACGTAATACTATGATATTTTGGAATTGCTTCGAGATGGAGGAATGTGACAACTATAGTCACAGTGTTGGGTAAAACTGTTCAACATTACACAAGAAAGACAATAGGCTTCTTTGGATTTTATATCTGCAAAGAAAACACGAAAAAGAAAATGGCTTAAGACGGAAAACAAAAACCAAAACAAAAAAAAAAGCCTATATAGCACCATCTAATAAGGGCCCTGGGTGCTGACCCGTGTTCGGTGCTGCATAGACTTGAGTCCCAGAACTGTGGGGCATGCAAATTTAAAGCACAAACTGTGAAACCATGCCCATCACCAGCTGGTCATTCCCCGTTACAATGAAAAGATTCCGTCAGTGTAACATGGAAAGTGAAAGGTCAGTAAAACTCTTACTCTCAGCTTTCAGAAACACCCCGTGCCATATTGGTACATTACGTATCTTTCTTTAAGCCTAGGGCTTCCTGACAGTTTGCTTAACTACCGGGTGTATATGGTGTCTCCGGGGGGATTGATTATTTGAGTGGATCTCAAGTAGAAGAATAAACTATCCCTTTAAGACATAAATCTGTCTTCTATTTCTATAGTCCCCATAATTCTGTATACTTTTACTATTAGTGTGAATATGCTAGCTCCACCATAGGGATCAATTTATTATGTAATAACAGCTCACTGATGCACTACAGAAATAAAGTGTATTGACTGATGGAAGAGAGGCTGGTATGGAATTCTGGCCTTGCTAAAATGTTTCATAACTTAAACTAAGGTAAGTTGCTCACATCTCTCAGGGCTGAGAAATTGCCATGAATAGTACATGAAATTATTGCTGTTACAAGGGAGGGTTTCATTGAGAAGCCATGAGAGTGAGTTCTTAAGCAAAAGTGAAGATGATCGGTGGGCTGGACGCTCCAAGTGCACTGGAATTGCACGGACATTTCTGTTCTCTGGCTGCCTCAGACACCTGATGTCTCTGTTGCATTAAATTGCCGCGGTCTTTCTTTACTAGGAAACGCTGTTATCTTCACATGCAAGCACGGCCACCTTGTCCCTTGATATATTAACAGTCCTTAAATCAGGTTTATCTGTCTTGGTTTTCCTTGTTCATTCATTCATCCCAAATTGCAAAATCCAGGCGTCTCTCGATTGAATGAAATGGCCTTCAGGTCCAGGGGCTGAATGGCGTGGCTGTAGCACAGTGACTAAGAGACAAAAGTGTCTTCTGCGTGTGCTCTGCAGGCCTGACTGGCTCTCTCTTCATCACACATGGACGGTGCCTTCTCGCTAAAGTTCAGATTTTACCAGGGCAGGGAAGAGAGATCAGATGTAGAAACACTGCATTCTGCTGGTTCTCCTCCTCCTCCTCCCTCTTGTTTCTCCTTCCCCTCTTCTTTCTCTTCTTCTCTCGTATGGAATCGTATGCTAGCTTTAGACTTTCTATGTAGTTCAAAATGACCTTGAAGTCTGAACCCCTCGCACTTGCCTTCCGAGAGCTAGGATTATAGATATGCTCGACCACGCCTGTTTCAGTGCAGTCCCCTCCCGGCCAAACCCAGGGGTCTGTGTATGCTAGGCAAATACTTTCCCAACCGAACTCATCCTCAAATGGGACAGGGCTTCCAAATGAAAAGTCCCGCAGCTGACACAGAGAGATCACCCGCTGATGGGAGATGTTATCCTGTATATATGTTCCTCATACTGGTTAATAAAGCACTGTGGCCAATAGGAAGCAAGATAGGCGGGGCTAGGAGACAAGGAGAAAGAGGAAGTAGTTAGAGTCGAGATGTAGACCTGAAAGAAAGAAGATGCCGGCTGTGGCTCCCGGATAAGACGACTACGTGGAAATACTTAGATAAGTAGAAATGGGTTAATAATTAAGGCAGAGCTAGCCCATAAACAGTAATGGTAATTGGCCAACGGGATTGTATCGAATACAGAGTCTCTGAGTGTTATTTGGGGCTCATGTGGCAGCGGGACCATAGCGGCAGAACCGGCGGCAGCCCTGGGGGGGGGGGGAACCTGTGGTAACATCACCCACCACCTCAGTAACACTCCTGGAATGATTTTAAACAAAAATAATTATTGTGTATTAACCTATTCTAAAAACAAGCGAACAAAGTCTTCTAAAGAGATACCTCGTGAATTGGGCCTTCGTTTCTGGTGACAGGATAGTAACCAGAATTTTGGTACACTTGCCTGAGGACAGTGTGAGCTTCTTATCCTTCCCGTGCTGTTGCTGCTGTTCTAAGACTTGCACAATGCCCAAAGCTGGGGCAAACATCTCGTTTTAGTTTGAGCTCCTGAACCTACCAGCAGCCAACTCTATGCAGACTGTGGCACACTCCCATCGACAAAGGCAGGAAAACAAACGAAAACCTCACCTAATTTTTACTCTGTAGTATGTTAGGCTTTAAGTTGCTTCTATTTTAAGCTCCGTCCAATGGAAACAACACACTGTGAAGTGATATCCACGTAAAACTTCATTATCTGTGGATAATTGGTATTGGGAAAGGCCACTTAAGGTGAAGCCACAATCAACATTATAGCAAGTAGCAATAAAATGTTTAATTTGGGATTTTATCTTGAAAAATTAAACTACCATTGGTGAAATGATTTAATTAATGCTAAACACTTAGGTTATAACTGTATCTGCGGGCAACAGGACTACTGTGATGTTTGACAGTGTATGGAAATGTAACTCTCTCAAACTCTCTCACCACAACAGTTAATTACTTGCAGCTCCCCCTCTAGGGTTAGGGTGTTTGAGATTGCCCGCACTCATGCTGGCACACCACCTACTGTACGGATTTGGCTTGTGTGGCTATACTTTTAAGATCCCAAGGGCGCAGTTACCCATTATCCATCTCTCCCAGCAAACACCCTGGCCTTTTGTCTCTTAAAGTCTCACTTCCACTCCTTCGTCCGCAATGTCCCCTGAGTGTTAGTTTAGAGCTTGTGTTGTAGATGCCCTGATCTGTGCTAGGCACCCATGATCATTGTTCTCTTTATGTACATTTCCCCTTCTACTGGAAATAGATTCTTTTCTCCCACAACATATCCTGATTACCATTCCCCTCCCTCTGCTCCTCCCAATTCATCCCCAGCTTCCATTCCATCTGGATCCAATTTTGACGAGTTGTAGATTTCCGTTAGAGTCTCTGCTGCAAAAGTAAGTTTCTCCAATGGGGGTGATGAGAGCGACTGACAGTTACAAATCATGCTGGTAGAGGAAGTTTATAGAAATATAGATTCTCTCTAATGTCACAATAGGACGACTGTGATTTTTAACTGTGTGTAGACATATAACTGACCGATTCGCCCTCTCTCACCTGACGCTCACAGACCTCACCAGCTGCTGTTAATTGACTACAGCTTTATAGTGCCAGCCATGATTCCCAACAACTGAGTGAGACTTGAGTCCAGTTAAGTGGTTGTTGGTTATATGCAAAATATAAATGTCACCATTGTACCCCTGGCGACATTCTGCCCTGGCTTCACAGCTGGGTAGGAAGGACCGCTGATCACTGTTCTCCTTGGCAGCTTACATGGCACTGTGTGGGGACTATGAGGGCTATCTCAGTAGAAGGGTTCCAGGTCAATTCCCTCAAATACCAAATCCAAAGTGGGCAATGTCTTCAGCAATAGGCTTTACTTCCAAGGGCAGTGGTGACAGACTGTGAAGAAAATACAGTATTCATGTATGAAATCTCAAAAAACTAAGTTAAAGAATTATAATTAACAAAATGTCACAAATGTTATTAAAATGTAATTTTCAATTGATGAAATAAATATCACAGAATTTATTTGGCCATGTAAATGTACCCACCATCATGTTGTATAAGATTTCTCTGACCCTAAAATGCTTTCTTACGGTGATTTTAGCAGGTGTCTACTGCTAGTTCCCCAAATACTCGCCAACCTCTTCCTGACACTATGGACTTCCCCTTTTGTACACACTCAGTGTTATCAGAATGTCTCAGTTAGGGTCTCTACTGCTGCGATGAAACTCCATGGCCTAAGGGAAACCGGGAAGGAGGGTTTATCTGGCTCACACCTCCACATCACTGTCCATCACTGGAGAAAGTCAGGGGAGGAACTCACAGGGCAGGCGCCTGGAGGCAGAGCCATGGAGGGTGCAGCTTACTGGCTTGCTCCCCATGGCTTGTTCAGCTATAGCACAAATTCTACTTGTTCTTAATAATAAAAACTCAGAGTCAGCTATCAGGGGCAGAAGCTAAAGGATCAGAGAAGCAGAGCCACCAGCCACCCGAGTCCCCACCACCCCCTTCCCACCTTCAGTCATATCCCTTCCTGTCTCCACCTCATTAGTGCTGGGATTAAAGGCAGGTCACTCCCAAGTACTGGGATTAAAGGTGGGAGCCACCACCTCTTGGCTGTTTCTCTTTTAGACTAGATCAGTTTCATGTAGCCCAGGGTAGCCTTGAACTCACAGAGATCCATTTACCTCTGCATCCCCAGTTCTGCCAGTTCTGGGCTTAAAGTTATATGTCACCACTGCCTAACCTCCACGGCTAACTAGTGTGGCTGCTAGCTCTGCACTCTGATCCTCAGGCCAGGTATCTGTTAGATCATAAACAAAATATCACCACACTGAGCCAGCTTTCTTATAGAACCCAGCACCACCAGCCCAGGAATGGAACCACCCACCATGGGCTGGGCCCTCCCTCATCAAGCACTAATTAAGGAAATGCTGTACAGCTGGATCTTATGGAGGAATTTTCTCAGGGGTTCCACCCTCTCCAGTGATTCTAGCTTGGGTGAAGTTGACATAAACCAGCCAGCACACAGAATACAAGGCATGCAAACAATATTTTTAAGTTACTTTGAATTGCTTCTACATTGTTACATATGTTACTAATTTGATCTTTAGCTGAGAAATAACTCATGTTTGGTTGTTATTGTATTTGTTGTTGTTTATTTGTCTTACCACTTTGTAGACATTTGGATTGCTTTCTTATTTGCGGCATGATGGAAAATAATGCATAAGCATCGGTGAACAAACCTTCTACCAGACCTATAGCTTCGTGTTCTTAGGTTAAGTTGTGAAACTGTGGGGTCATACAGCAACACCATGCTTAACAATTTCAAAAACTGCAACACTGTTTTCTAACATGCAATACTTACCAGCATGAGTAACACATGAGTCTTCCCGTTTCCACACGTTTCAGCATGCTTGAGATTGCCTCTCTCTGTCCACGCCATCACAGAGAGTGAGCAGCATTGTCTCAGCACGCTTGCAACTTAAACTTTTGTAATGTCTAATAGTTCTTCTGTATTATTTGGGATTTTATTTATTTGTATAAATAGTTCTTGCATTTTAATAGGGATTTTAAAATATTTTCTAACTTATCAGACTTTTTATTTCAAAATGGTTTTCCTCGTTCAATGTATTTTCAGCTCAATGGTATTAAAATGATTGGGTTTTTGTTGCTGTTCTTGCTTTATTTTTGTAGAAGTTTTTTTCTATGTAGCCCAGACTGGCTTTAGAGGCAGGTGGATCTTTCTGAGTTTGAGGTCAGTTAGGTATAAATAATGGGTTTCTATTTTTGCATATTATTGAGAATTTTGTACATGGTACAATATGCTTAGATCAAGTCATCATATCAATCCCTTCTGCCAGCTTCTCCTGAACTTCTAACCCATATCCCCACCCCAACCTCTTATTTCTCTCTTTTTTTTTAACTTTATTTTCTTATAATCCATTCAGTAAAAATAGGCACGTATCTCAAATTTAAATATATAATGGAAAATATATTTCACAGATAAGATCTTATTTCTATATTCTCTCCCAGGTACTTTGCAGCTGCTTCCATCATTTCTCTTATTCTTGCTTCTAATTTAAAATATAATCATGTCAGAGCAAATCTCTAAGAGAGCTCCAGTACTGACCATTCTCTTCCTTGCTATAAGGACTAACAGACACCAAATGATATGTTTTCTCCATGTCTGTGTTTGCATGTGTGATATGTAGTGGTGGAATGAGAGACAGAGATGTGTTGGGGATGGGGATGTGGTGTGTGTGTGTGTGTGTGTGTGTGTGTGTGTGTATGTATGTTTGGTGTGTGTCTGATGTATGTCTGGTGTGTGTGGTATGTTGGGGTGTTGTTTTGTTTGTCTGGTGTGTGTGTAGTGTATGTGTGTGTGTGTGTGTGTGTGTGTGTGTGTGTGTGTGTGTGGTGAGCTTGTGTATGCGTTTCTGGTATGTGTGGTGTGTGGTGTGTATGTGTGGTGAGACTTTGTGTGGTGAGGTTGGGTGTGTGTGTGTGTGTCAGGTATTGTGTGGTGAGGTTGTGCGTGTGTCTGGTGTGTATGTTGTGTGTGTGTGTATGGTGGGTTGTGTGTGTGTAGTATGGTTGTGTGTGTGTATGTGTGTGTCGGGTATTGTGTGGTGAGGTTGTGTGTGTGTCTGGTGTGTATGTTGTGTGTGTGTATGGTGTGTTGTGTGTGTGTAGTATGGTTGTGTGTATGTGTGTGTGTGTGGTGAGCTTGTGTATGTGTTTCTGGTACGTGTGGTGTGTGGTGTGTATGTGTGGTGAGACTTTATTTGTGTGGTGAGGTTGTGTATGTGTGTGTGTGTGTGTGTGTGTGTGTTTATCTGGTGTGTGTCTGATGTATGTCTGGTGTGTGTGGTATGTTGGGGTGTTGTTTTGTTTGTCTGGTGTGTGTGTAGTGTGTGTATGATGTGTGTTGTATGTGTGTGTGGTGTGTCTGGTATGTGTGATGTGTGTGGTGTGTATTTGTGGTGAGACTTCTTTATTTGTGTGGTGAGGTTGGGTGTGTGTGTGTGTGTGTCAGGTATGTGTGTGGTGAGGTTGTGTGTGTCTGGTGTGTATGTTGGGTGTGTGTATGGTGTGTTGTGTGTGTGTAGTATGGTTATGTGTGTGTGTGTGTGTGTGTGTGTGTGTGTGTCAGGTATGTGTGTGGTGAGGTTGTGTGTGTCTGGTGTGTATGTTGTGTGTGTGTATGGTGTGTTGTGTGTGTGTAGTATGGTTGTGTGTGTGTGTGTGTGTGTGTGTGTGTGTGTGTGTGTGTGTACGTTCATGCCCTCATGCTTTTACGTGGAGGCCAGAGGAAGGTCGTAGGTAGTCTATTCCATCACTCTGTCCTATGTCCTTCAGACAGGGTCTTCTGCTGCTCCTTAAATTAGGCTGGAAGCCAGCAAGCTCAAGAACCCAGCTCCTATGGCTTCCCCCTTTGACAGTGCTGGGTTTCCGGGCATATGGCCATGCTCAGTCTGCAGCCACACTCAGCTTAAGTAACGCCCAGTTTATGGCCACGCCCAGCTCTCTACATGAGTACTAAGATCTTCATGCCTTGCAGTAAGCACTCTTATCCACTGAGCTATTTCTTGTCTCCTTGTTTTTCCTTCTATGGGTTTATTTCTTCTCCAGCCCCCTCAACTTCGCTGTAATGCATATGGCAGAAGGACTGCATCATTCCCACCGGACCCCAGGGCACATAACAGTGCCGGCCTCGTAGTAAGTGTGCTTGTCTCCCTTCATATACACTTGACAGAAAAAGATAAAACTTTTCAAGCATGCAAACCAAAGCATTCAAAGAGTAACTTTCATACTTTCACATAGTTTTCACTGTAAAATGGGCTGTCATTTGTTGCCGGGATTACTGTTTGCGGAAGAGGAACGGAAATTCAATAAAGGCAATGGGGACAACCTGGTGATGAGTTCGAGCTCCAAACCAAGACAGGCTCTGAATCCTGTCACACACTCAGGAGGGTTCTGGTGCCTCTGTCGTCTATGCAGGTTCCTTCCCTCAGTTAGCGTCTAAATTCTAGATCTGAACTCCCTATAAAATGTAGACCAACTCGTACCATGGATGTTTGTCTTGCTGTTGCTCTTCTGCCCTGTGCTTACTGTTGCCTGACTCCTTAGCCTAAAGCTAGAAGAGCTATCATCCGGGTGTGCAAAGCTGCAGGGTAGTGGTGCTGGCACGGAGCCTGGGGGAGTGTTCCTGTGCACCGGTAGAGACCCCACCAGATTGTTTACCAGCTTCCATGTTGACAGTGTCTTGACAAGTAACTCTGGGAATTCGATGCATTTCCCCCTTCAGCTAGACACTGCCGGAATGCTTGAGTTTCTGAACGTGTCAGGCGGGCTTGGTAATTAAATGGGCTCAGCATCTTTGTTTGTCAGGGTGATATAACATAAGGGAGGGGGGAATGTTTGCTTTGTGAAGCCTTGCCATAAAACCTTCAGGAAGGATTATACATCATCAGGCCTTTGGCTCCCAAAGGAAAGTGTTCTGAAAGACACAACATCTTTAGTGTCAATTTTCAACCAGGAGAAAATTGAACAGAATGAAGTCTGACATACAGAATGGCTTTTATAAGTTGTTTCACATGTGACTCTCAGAAAGGTCACTTTGAGGGGATTAACAAGAGGCCAGGTGATTTGCCTCTGGGACTTTGAATAGTGACTAAGAATATCCTCGTGTGTGTGCGTGTGTGTGTGTGTGTGTGTGTGTGTGTGTGTGTGTGTGTGTGTGTGTGTGCGCTCATGGGCCCTGCCCAGGGCCACATCCAAACTTAGAAAAATTGTATCCAGTTGCCATTTGTGATTGCAGAGTTTGGACTTGAATACTGTGATCATGTCTATGGAAAGTGTGGGTGAAACCAGTTTGGGAAATATCTGTACCTTCATTACCTACAATTGTTCTTGGAAAACCCCTCTTCTGCCAAAAACTTCTGTATACGGATGGCCACCATTGCTGCCTCTTTAAATCATAGGGATTTAATCTGTGTGATGACTGTCGGTACCCTATGATGGAACCCAGTTCCAAAAAACAAAACAAAACAAAACAAAACAAAACAAAAAACACCAGCACTCTAAATGTTGTTAGGCAGTACATGTCTCCCATGTTCATTTTAGAGTAACAAACTAATCAAACCGAAACCATGAAGAAGTTCTACCACACAGGCGCTGTAATCAATGGCATTCACCGTGCTGGATAGAACATACAGCACAGAATTTCTGCTTAGACTCTTCCCAAACGTGTAATTTTACACATAAATTGCTAATCAAACTAATACACTCATCTCATTGTTTGCTTCTTCCTTCCTAATTCCCAGGCTTTTGGGGTTTTGGGAACACATTATAGAGTTTAGGTTTGTTTCTTTTGTCACTCTGTTTGGGGGTGGGGGGAGGCAGGGAAATCAACTCAATGTGACAATGTGACAAAGGCAGCATAGCAACACCGAGCCTTGACTCAGGACTTTAGCCACAGGAAGAGAGGCGTGGCTGCACCTGGGGAGGAAATTTCTTCCAATATATTAAAACCTGAAAGAGATAAAGTGGAGTTTTAATGTAATGTTTGTGAGTATATTTCATCGTCCCCTCCCCTGGTGTCTGAACAATTATAGTAAGTACAAAGGGAATCTGCTTTGAGTCGATAGTGTTTGGCCGAGTTTAATTGATCCTCCGGATGAGAGCCACTGCCATCAGAGGCATGCAAGGGTACATCCTCATCCTACACTCAGGCTTTCCCGGGGAACCTGGAGCT
The DNA here is from genome assembly GCA_030556225.1 of Cricetiscus sungorus. Taxonomy (NCBI): domain Eukaryota; kingdom Metazoa; phylum Chordata; class Mammalia; order Rodentia; family Cricetidae; genus Cricetiscus; species Cricetiscus sungorus. The sequence goes on along the minus strand of JANBXA010000328.1, from coordinate 6,743,125 downwards.
GCTCTGAGCGGGAGCCTCCATGGTTATGGTGTGGCGTCCCACACGGGCCAATTGCTGATCCCGAGAAACTCTCAAGCAGCGGGCCTTTTAGTATTAGTCATGCTGATCAGTTTTAATTGAAAAAGAAAAAGCGTTCACGGTGCGCACACCGGGTACACCCACTAATGGAGCTGCTAGCAGGGAGGCCAGAGTTCCCTGCTTGTATCTCTTCTAAGAAGTCCATCCCCATTTGAGGAAATCCTCATCCTGAGAGGAATACACACAGAGTATGGAGGCAGGAAAGCATCACTACCATGCTAGCTGGAGTAATCAGGTCATCCCTGGCTGTCACCATGGAGATGCACTTAGTTCTCAGCTCCAACACATTCCTTGCTGCAGCCCTTAACAGAAATCAAGCTGTTGGACAGTGGTTGCTATTTGTGAGCTACTGTTGTTACTTAAGCGTTTTACATACAGCATCTGATTGTTTGTTATTCATGGCTCTGTGCAGTCTACACCAACGCCAGTCCTTGACTGCCCCAGCCAGGCTGATGTTCCTTGAATGTGTTTCTCTTTGCCTCCTTATCAGCTCTGTCCTGCACTTTGTTCTGCAACCCTGGTACTGACAAAAACAAGTTAGACAGTTTTGTTGGTATCTGCAGAGCCGGCTCCCTTCTGGCTTATCCTCTATCCAGACATGGTCTTTTGAGAGAGACCCTTCATCCCACAGCGACACCTGGGATGGACTTCCAACCGTCCAGCCCAACCCTCCCCCACCTCATGATCAGCTATGCCTGCTACCTTCTTCTTTATGATACTTTCCACACACTAAAGCTGCCTTGCTAACTTGTTTGCCTTCTGTCTTCCTCTCCAAAATGGAAGTTCTAGAAGGACAGAGAATTTCTCCACACCACTGTGCCATGAGGGCTAGAAACCCATCTAGAGCCTACAGCTGTTCCTCTAACACTTGGGGCAAAACGAATCTGCAATCACCAAATATAACCATCAATTATACTACAGAGACACCAAAGAGAAGCGTGTTAATTACTTTTCCATTACTGTCATGATGGACCTGGCAAAGACCTCTTCATGGTGAGTTAGTCATGGCAGCAGGAGTGTGGGAAATCTGCTCACGGTGCACCTGTAGGCAGGAAGCAGAGAGAGAGGAATTCTGGAGGTCCACCTACTTTCTTCTTTCTATTCAGTCCAGGGTCCCAGGCCACAGAATGATGTCGTCTACACATGGAGTGGGTTCCAGCTTCACTCTAACTAATCCAGAAATTCTGTCCCAGAAAGGCATCCGTGCTGACTCTAGATCCTATCAATTAGTATTAACCACCACCATTGATTATCGTCTGAGGAACTTATCCGGAGCCAGCCAATGACATTGAAAGAAGGCACACCCACATTCTAGGAGTGGGTGAGTCAAGGCCTCTTCTCTTAAGAATTCCCTCATTTCTTCAGGAAATCTACCCCACCATCTGAATAGTGTTTTCCTTCCTATAACATGACCTTTTAAAAATACATAAGCAAATGAACGTTTAAATTAGAAACAAAAAAAAAAATCTTCTCCTCTCTTGAATCTTGCTGTTGGGATTTGTAAAACCCAAACTATCTCTGTTCTTCATGTTAGTTGGCTTTTAATAATTTCTTATTGACATATGTTACATATAACAAAATTTACAATGTGTATCTGGGCCCCAGGAGATGCTTCTGTTGATAAAGTGCCAACTATGAGAACATGGGAGCCTCCAGTGGAACCCTCAACACCCACATAAAAGTCAGTGTGAGGCAGCATATGCCTGTGAGCCTCCCGCCCGAGAGGCAGACACGGGTGGATCCCTGGAGTTCAGTGCTCAGCCAGCCTACCTGAATCATGAGCTGTGACAGAACTGGTAAGTGATCAAAGGGGATGTAGTCAACTTTGTCAGCTGTGCCCCGTAAGCATGTGTGCACCTGCATACACCTGTACATACACCCACACGTAAGCATGGTCTGCACCCTGCACACACCACACACAAAGTATGGTTGAACAGTTTACAATATCTGCAGTCGGGCAGCTGCAATCACTATCAAAACCTCTTTGTGAACCGACCGATAAAACTCAGAATCCGTCAGGAATATTTTCCCGTGACCTTTCCCCAGCCCTCCAGAACCCACAAAATTTGCTCTCTGACTAAATTCTGGATATTCAATGTATAAATAGAGACATACAATGGGGAATTTTACATCTACATGCTTTTATTCTTTATCCGGAGTGTAGGCAGTGTCCATGTTTCACTTCTATAATATCGAATCACATTTCCTATGCCCCTTTATGTTTAGCTATTCATCCATCATTAGACATTTTGAATTGTTTCCACATTTTGGATTTTACAGTTGACACTGAAATATTCATTTTAAAACCAGTCTGTACATGGGCAAATGGCCACAGTTCTCTTGGAAATACGTCTAGAAGTGAATTTGCTGGATCACATGGCAACTCTTTGTTTTAACCTTTAAGGAAATGCCAAAACATTCTCTAGAATAACTGTACCATTTCTCATTTTCATTTTCAGCTACCAAGGCAGCATTTTTAGAAAGACTTGCTTCTCTGGTGTGTTCCCTTTGCTTCTTTGCCAATGAGTTTCCAATTAGATATGTGTGGATGTTTTATGAGCTCTCGGTTTTACTCCAATGATACTTCATTTTTGACAATGCCACACTTAGTGTCCATACAACTGAGGTAATCTTGAAGCCTTGTCTAGGTCTTCCAACTTCACTACTCTGTCTCTTCCCCTTTCTTTGTGTTTTGACTCTTTAGATATTTTTTATTTAATTTAAAAACAATCTTATTTTACATTCCAATCCCAGTTCTCTCTCCTTCCAGTTCTCCCACTGCCCCCACCATCTCCCCATCCACTCCTCGGGGAGGGTGACGCCTTCCATGGGGGATCATCAAAGTCTGTCACATCATTTGGGCCAGGACTAACCCCCCACCCCCTTCACCCCACCCTCCTACTCCTCCTGTCTCAAGGTAAAGAAAGTATCCCTCCATAGGGAATGGGCTCCAAAACTGTAGTTCGTGCACCAGGGATAAATATTGGTTCCACTGCCAGCGGCCCCATAAACTGCCAAGCCACACAACAGACGCCCATGTTCAGGGGACCTGGTTCTGTTTCTCCAGGTGTCAGTCTGGAGTCTGTGAGCTCCCCCTTGCTCAGGTCAGCTGTCTCTGTGGGTTTCCCCAGCCTGGTCTTGACCCCTTTGCTCATCACTCCTCCCTCTCTACAACTGGATTCCAGGAGTTCTGTTCAGTGCTTAACTATGAATCTCTGCTTCTGCTTCAATCAGCTACTGGGTAAAGGCTCTACGATGGCATTTAAGGTAGTCAAAATCTCATTATAAGGAAAGGGCATTTAAGGTACCCTCTCCCTTATTGCTTAGATTCTTAGTTGGGGTCATCCTTATGGATTCCTGGGAATTTCCCTAGTGCTAGGTTTCTTGTTAACCCCATAATTTCTCCTTCTATGATGGCATCTTTTCCTTGCTCTCCTTCTGTCTTTCCCCCAACTCTATCTTCGTGACCCTTCATGTTCTTATCCCCCCTCCACTTCTCCTCTCTCTCCTACTTTCCTCCCCCATCTCCCTCCCCCAACACAATTTATTCAGGGTATCTTGTCCATTTCCTTTTCTTGGGGGTGGAGGGTCCATGTGTGTCTCTCTTAGGGTCCTCCTTGTTTCCTAGCTTCTCTTGGGTTGTGGATTGTAGGCTGGTTATCCTTTGCTCTATATCTAATATCCACTTATGAATGACCACGTTTGTCTTTCTGTGTCTGGGTTACCTCACTCAAGATGTTTTCTTCTAGTTCCATCCATTTGCTTGTGAATTTCAAGATGTCATCGTGGGATTTTTTTTTTTTTTTTTTTAACCACTGAGTAGTACGCCATTGTGTGTATGTTCCATATTTTCTTTATCCATTCCTCAGTTGAGGGGCATCAAAGTTGCTCCCAGGTTCTGGCTATTACAAATAATGCTGCTATGAACATAATTGAATGGGTATCCTTGTGATATCAGAGTGCATCTTTTGGGTATATGTCTAAGAATGGAATTGCTGGGTCTTGAAGTAGACTGATTCCCATTTTCCTGAGAAGCCACCATACTGATTTCCACAGTGGCTGCACAAATTTTCACTCCCACCAGCAGTGAAGGAGTGTTCCCCTTTCTCCACATCCTCTCCAGCATAAGCTGTCATTGGTATCTTTGATTTTAGCCATTCTGACAGGTGGTATCTCAGAGCTGTTTTGATTTGCATTTCCCTGATGACTAAGGATGTTGAGCAATTCCTTAAGTACCTTTTGAACATGTGAGATTCTTCTGTTGAGAATCCTCTGTTTAAATCTATACCCCAGTTTCAATTGGATTATCTGGTGTTTTGGTGTCTAGTCGCTTGAGTTATTTGTATATTTTGGAAATCTTCCCTCAGTTGTGTGCAGAGTACCGTGAATACTGGCCATTGTTCGTGTTCAATGAGATGTTCAAGTATAGTATTGTCTTCCACAAAATGGCCTAACCATCGTATATGGAAAACAATTAGCTCTGGTGACTGCTGAGGTGTTTGAGGGTCCCCATGGAGCCCCTTTGGCCAGTGACTCAGTACTCAGTTCATTCTTCCTGCCCCTGACACTACAGGTCTTACATGGTTGTGAAAGATGTCTAGCTGGAGCATGTCTTCCTTTGATTTGGTCACTTTCATATATGTATAGACTTTAGGAAGCACTAAGTTCCCATATGAACCCTCAAATGGCTTTTTGTGTTGATTGTCCTTCCCCATATCCTCTTCCCCCCCCTCATTTATCCTCTTCCTCGGTGAATCTTTCTATGCCAGTCTTCCCCTGTCTCTCCCTAGCTATACATTAGAGGAATTAAAAACTAACATCAACATATATGAAAAAATATACAATAGTTGTCTGTTTGTGTGTGGGTCACCTCATGCATGATTGTTTTCCTAGCTCCTTCAATTTACCTGAAAATTTAATAATTTTGTTTTTGATAGCTGAATGATATTACATTGTGTAAATGTACTACAATTTCATTATGCATTCATCAGTTGATAAACACATAGGGTACTTCCAATTTCTGACTGTTATCTACTTGGCAGCAATGAGCATGGATGGGCAAGTGTCTCTGTAATAGGATGTATAGCCAAACTTTGGGTTTACATTCAAGAGTGTTCTAGTTAGATCTTGAAGCAGATCTATTCCCAGCTTCCTGAGTGACTGCCACACCTATTTCCACAGTGGCCGTGAAAGTTTAGGCTCCCTCTCCCGTCAGCAACCAGAGGCTTCCTTATCCCACATCCTCACCTGCATGAGCTGGAATCTGTGTTACTGATTTTGTTCATTCGACTTCTGAAAAGTGAAATCTCAAAGCAGTTTGAATGAGCATTTCCCTGAATACTGAGGATGTTGGACATGTCTTTAAGCGTCTCTCGGTCATTAGTGTTTCTTTTGCGAACTCTCTGTTTAGTTCTGTAGTGGTCCTTTTTTAGTTGGATTATTTTTTTTCTTGTTTCCAGCATTTACATATTCTGGCTATTAACCCTCTACTGAATGTGCAATTGTTAAACATCTCTCCCCATTCTTTACCCTGCTGTATTGCCCAGATAATGGTGCTCTTTGCCGTATAGTAGCATTTCAGTTTCATGGATTTATTAATTATTGGTCTTATTGCTAATGTTCCGGAAGCTTCTCCCATGTTAATGACTTCCAGACTGTTCTCCCACTTCCTCATCTATCACATCCAGGGTTCTGGTCTTACGTTGAGGTCCTTGGTCCATTGGGTAATAAATACATATCTGTTTTCATTCTTTTGCAAATAGCCATCCAGTTTGACCAGCAATCTTTTCTCCAGAGTATGTTCTGACTTATCAAAACTCATGTGTCCATAGGACTTCTGTCTGGGTCTTCAGTGTATGTCATGCCACACTGCAATTATTACTATATCTATATAGTACAACTTAAAATCTGGGATGGTAAACCCTCCACCAGTTATATTGTCATTCAGGATTATTTTAGGTAGTGTGTGTGTGTGTGTGTGTGTGTGTGTGTGTGTGTGTGTGTGTTTCTATATAAAGTGAAAAAAATGTTTTGTTTGTTTTGTTTTTTACAGCTTCCATGAAGAATTGTATTGGAATATTGACGGATGTTACATTTAATCTGTAGATTACTTTTGGTAGAATGGAAATTTTCACTGTATTAAGCATGGGAGATATTTCTGTTGCTTTGATGACCATAACCAAAAGCAACTCAGAGAGGAAAGGGTTTACTTTAGCCTACAGCTGGAAGACAACCATGGAGGGAAGCCAGGACAGGAACCTGCAGATAGGAAGCTGAAGCAGAAGCCACGGAGAAGCACAGGTTATTGGTTTGCTCCTTGTGAGTTTGTTATTCAGCCCCATTTCTTTTATAACCCCAAACCACCTGCCCATGGATGCCTCATCCCACAATGCACTGGGTCCCTCCTCACCCCACAATGCGCTGGGTGCCTCCACATCCCACAGTGCACTGGGTCCCTCCTCATCCCACAATGCACTGGGTCCCTCCACATCCCACAGTGCACTGGGTCCCTCCTCATCCCACAATGCACTGGGTCCCTCCACATCCCACAACCCACAATGCACTGGGTCCCTCTACATCCCACAATGCACTGGGTCCCTCCTCACCCCACAATGCACTGGGTCCCTCCTCATCCCACAGTGCACTGGGTCCCTCCACATCCCACAGTGCACTGGGTCCCTCCTCATCCCACAATGCACTGGGTCCCTCCACATCCCACAACCCACAATGCACTGGGTCCCTCCTCACCCCACAATGCACTGGGTCCCTCCTCATCCCACAGTGCACTGGGTCCCTCCTCATCCCACAGTGCACTGGGTTCCTCCTCACCCCACAACACACTGGGTCCCTCTTCATCCCACAGTGCACTGGGTCCTTCCTCATCCATAATTAATCAAGAGCAGGAGCTACATGCTTTGCTACAGGCAGCCTGAGGATGACTCTTCCTTAGCTGAGCTTCTCCCTTCCCAGGTAACTAACTTGTATCAAGTTGACAAACAAAACACTGAGACAACCTGACACACAGATCATCACCACTGTCCCACTGTAACCTTTTCCTTTTTGCTCATCTCTTATCTTGACTATTGGCAATTATTTTATAATATAATCATAAATAACTTTAAAAGTTCTATGACTAAAAACTGTTTGAAGTATCCAAAGTCTCTTTAAAAAGTTCAAACTCACTCTAAAGATCCAAAGTCTCTTAACTGTGTGTTCTTATAAAGAAAAAAAAGATGAATACCTTCTTATTCTAAAAGGCTAGAATCATACAAAGTCACAATCCAATCAAAGTAAAATCAAAATTCAGCAGTACAGAAAGATTCTAGTACTCACTCATGATCATCTGGGCCCCAAGTGGTCTAGAGAGTTCCATTTCCTAGACTCTGCCATCCACAGAATGTGCGGCCATTCCCATGGCTCAGACAGGTTCCCCTGCAAACCTGATGCTGTCCTTGGTGGTCAATCCATGGTACAAATATCTCCAATATGCTAGGGTCTCCATTGCCTCTGAGGCAGGCCCCTTAGCAGAGGCCTCTCCAGGACTCTCTTCAGAGACTCTGACCCTACCTCATGGTGCCAACTTTCAGCTTCCCTCTATGACCCCTTCAGCCCTTGGGCTCATGTTAGATTGAACTTTTCTGGGAGTAATTTCTCCCAGAAATTACTATGTACTAGGAGTGTTAGTATATAGAAGTTGTGGTATAGAGTGGCCAAGGCTGCATCTGTCCCATGATGGCAGCCAGACTTGAAGATGCGCTAGAGCCACCCAGGTAGTCCTGGTTCTGGAAGCACAATGGGAAGTTACTTCCAGGTTCACACGGTATTATCAGGACAAACCTGATCCTGTGTTTTCTTTGTGTAAGATTATGGGAAGTATTTGGAACTTTGGGCTGAGAACTCTATTGAGTGTTCAGAGCCTAATGAGTTGTTGTGGGAACCTGGAAGATGATGCTGAGAGTGGTCCAGAGGATAGAGGTCTGGCTTGTGAAGTTTCAGAGACTCTCCCAGGGCCATTCATGGAATAGTATGAGTGAAAAATCCTGCGCTCTGGGAACACTGGGTCCTCTTCATCCCTTAGCAATCAGGACAGTCGTTCATAAACTGGACCACCGGTCCATATAATCTAAGCAATCCCTCTATGGAGTTCCTTCTCGGATGATTCTAGGCTATGTCAATGGGACAGTTAAAAATAATTAGGACCCACATTCACATGTAGAAAGTAAAAACCTGTGATCCTCTAAGCCGAGAGGTGGGCCGTTCTCAGTAACCTCACACCTCAATCTTCGGCTCCCCGGCTTCCATAACAAATTTCCATTGCTTAAAAACCACCTGGTTTATGATGTTTTGTTGCAGATATTCATACGGCGAAAGAGAGCTTAACCTTTTATTTTTACCAGAAAGAAATTTCCTCAACTCCAAGAAAAAAAAATGAGAGTGTAGGAAACATTTCCACTAGATGATGAGGAGCAAAGCCAATCTTTACACACTAATACAGACTATCGCCTTTAATTAGGACTTGGGGAGGCTGAGCTCTACTGTCCTCCGACTTTTAAAATTAGCACTGATGATCAAAGGGCTACCTTTTTTAAATAATTTAACTTGATATCCATATTAAATAATGTAGATATTCAATATTAGACATGAAAATGGCTTTCATCTTTCATCTTTACGTTTGCTAGCTGCTACTTAAATAAAAGGGCTCCCAAACAGAGAGAAGCAACATCTGGCACTGCCCTTCTTCGGGAATGAGGATCAAGCATACCCTCACCTGGGAGCCTTCTGTGATCCCCACTCCTCCCTGGAAGGGAGCAGGTGGGTGGCACGCTGCTCTAGGGCTGCCTGGAGGGCCGCGCTACAAATCCTTCCAGCTGCTGCAGGACAAACCAATCTGTTTCTGCTCTTCTGGAAAAGGGCAGGTGCCCTCCTGGCCCACAACAAGAATGGTTTGTAATGCAGTAAAACATTTACTGAGTCATTATAAAGATACTCAAGTGGCCCTTTAAGAAAGAAATCTCTTCAAAAGAGATAAAGTATTCAACCTCGTTGAAGAGATGGATGGGTTCACATGCTCCATCATAAGTAGCAAGCCTGCCCTGCCTGGACTTTTAAAATTATGTAAAAAGCTCAGAATACGAGCTTGACAAAGATGTATTAGGCTGCAGGGGTTCAGTCAGCTACCCAAATTTTAGTTTTTCTCTTACTGTCTGCATTGTTACAGCACTTCTCTCTCCTCCTGCTATCCAAACCTTCCTCTTTTTCCTCTAGCTCTCAAAGGGAACAGAATAGACCAGCTGTCATCAGAAAATCAAAGGACAAACACAGTCAGTGGGAAATTAAAATAAAGAGAACAAAGGATTGTAAACAAGTGCCTAGATATTATAGATAAAATTTCATTTGTCGGATGCTTTTTCATATCATATGTCTATAGGCTTTGTCCTAGGATTCGAGGGGGGGGTGGAGAAATCTTTTTTTTTGTTAATCATTTTCTTTCAAAATATATTTATAGATTATGCTTAAACCTGCCAGTCCATGTTTATTTTATTCCTCTGACACTCTTTTTGGATGCAGAGAACAGATATTACTGCCATTCAGTTCAGAGATGGATTTCATTAATTGATTAAAAATATTTGTAGATAATTTGCACTCCTGCCAGCAGTGCTTGGGTTCCCGTTTCCACATCCCTGCCAGTGTTTGCTGTCTTAATCTTAGCCATTCTGAATGGGCTAATTTTAATTTGCATTGCTCTGATGATTAAGGGTTGTGAACAGTTTTGAAAACAAAATAGATTCATTCTTCTGTGGTTCCGCACTGTCCTACATGACCTTTCCATGGCGGGGGGGAGGGAGGGCACCGCTATCCTGCTTGGCTGAATCCCAGGTATCCTCTTTTCTCTACCCTTCCCTCTCCACACTGCGCTTAGGCCTTCAGCTGCTGGCCTACCCCAGACCCTCCTCTGAGTGCACCTCCATCCCCTTAAGATCCCCTCAAGGCTTGGCTTCATAGTGAAGATCCAGGGAACCCCTTACCTCTTGCCTGCTACCCCTCTCAGCCATTCTTTCTAGCTCACCCCAATTCCTTTGTGATTTGTCATGTGGACATCACGTATTATACTTCTGTGGCTATCTTGACATTCTGGTGATCGTTGTGCCTCACAGATACTTCAGCTAAGCAGACATATTTAATTGCTTCCCTGTCTTTGCAACTTACAAAATATTTTTTTGCTACCATGGAGGCTAGACCACAGGATAGGGGCTTTCAGGTCAGATCCAGCTTAAGCCCTCTAAGTCTTATTGTGTCCTAAGTAGGTAGTGTCTTCACAGTAGGGGTGAGGGCCAACCCTACCATGAGCATGCCTCAAGAGGTGACCACGGCCTCTGTTGGTAGTCTGTGTTGTTTTAGGTATCACTTGAGCTACCATGATCAACCGCTGGAGTAAAGGTGTCTTATGCCTGGTGCTAAGGCTGGTGCTAGTCTATGGCTCTGTGGGAAGGCATCATCAGCCTAAGTGGCTAAAGTCATTTGTTCAATAGATGGTAGGGGCAGATCTGGAAGAAGCTGAAAGGAGGAGCTGGGAGTGAATATGATGGAAACACATTGTATAAAATTCTCATAGAATTAATAAATTAAGTTTAAAATATTCTTTGATAACCATAACAGGAATCCATAAAAAATACCCTCCTTGTTATCTGTAAAAACTCAACTGTACATTGTGAGCCCCCACCTTGTGTAGCTGCTCGGTGAGTTATCGTAGCTGAATTAGATTCTCCCTTTGTACCTTCTATGACCACTGGCTGCCAATTTCATCAACTGAACTCTTAGAAACTTCTCTGAGAAAGAAGTAGCTATCCCCTGATTTCACACACTGTAGGGAGAGATGAGCCAGTGTATCCTTCAAGTTGTTTCCAAACCCAGGCAATATTCTTTGCATCCTATGTGACCTTTTCCTCACTAATAGAGGTTCCCATAGCAGATGTCTTGATTTGGTATAGATCAATACGCTATGTGAAGTTATCAGTGATTTATGGTGGTTAGTGTCACATTAAGTAAGTTGGATAGGTATGATCCTAATTACCATGGAGCAGGGGAGAGAAAGACGCTAGGAGATGTCTCAAGTAGAAGGCAGTGCACACTGTTAGAAAGATCCAGAAGTTTGTCTCAAGACCAAGGGGGCAGGTACAGATCTAGCAGATTATGTACTGAAATGTACTTTCTCCTGACACTGGCAAAAACCAAATCTGTGTGTGGCTATTAGTTGCCAGCCACTCTTGGGATATAAATGTGACTCTGCGGTCACCTCTACTCCCTTTGCTGGAATTTTTCCTGACTTGAGCCTGCACAGGTCTTATGCATGTTGTAGTAACTGCTGTGAATTCATATGTGAAAGTGAGAAAGAAGTCTAAGTATCATTTTTGCAGGCAGTGTGAGTTTGTACATAGGAGACTCTACATACTCCCTCAGGAATCCCCTTTGAAAAAGACTTTCAGCAAAGTGGCAGGATACAAGATTAACATAAACATCACAAATGGCGATAATACTGAGAAAGAAATCAATGAAACGATTCCATTCACAATAACCTCAAACATATCTCAGGGTAAACCCAGCCAAGGGAGCCGAAGACTTGCACAATGAAAATCTTAGTAACCAAAAAAGGAAATCTGAGAAGATGCTTTTAGGAACCAAAAAATGAAATCTGAGAAGATGCTAGAAGGTAGGAAGACCTTAATCTTGATCATGGATTGGCAGTATTAACACTGTGAAAATGTCCATCCTACAAAATCAGGTAACAGATTCAATACATTCCTCATCAAAATCCCAGCACAATTTCTCACATAAAATGAAAAAAAAAGTTAAATTTTGTGTGAAAACACAGAAGGCTGAGGATGTAGGAAGACAGGTAGTGGTATCACCATCCCTGATTTTAAGTTACACCTCAGAGATAGAGTAATAAAAGCAGCGTGGCCCTGGAATCAGAAAACAAAATCAGGCAGATTGATCAGTGCCATAGAATTGAGGACTGTATGTGAATCCACACTTGTAGCTGATTTTTGACTAAGAGGCCAACAACACACATTAGAGAAAATACAGATCCAACAATCGATGCTGGTCCAAGTGGACTCCCACATGGAGAAGAAGGAAGCTAGATCCATAGCTCTCACCCTGCGCAGACTTCAACTCTACACGGGTTCAACATCTGAACATAAGACTTGAAACCTTGAAGAGGTTCAAGGATAGAAGAAACAATAGGGAATACGCTAGAGTTAAGTTGCTTAGAAAAGAGCTCTGATAGTGTAAAGATTAAGACCAACAATTAATCAATGGGACCTCAGATGAAACTAAAAAGCTTCTGCACAACAAAGGATCCCATTATTCAAGTGAAGAGGTAGCCTGCAGAATGGCAAAAATTATTTACAAACCATATGCCTGACGGAGGGTTAGTATCTATAATATACAAAAAACTAAAAAAATCCACACATCAATAGAACAATAAAACAAAAATGAGGCATGAAACTAAATAGTGAATTCTCAAAGTACAAATGGCTGAAAAACATTTTTTTAAAATCTCAGGACTAAGCATGGGAAACTTCCTTTAGCATTATTGTTTGGGGAAGTTTAAGAGACTCACAAATCAATGTAGGCTATGCCTATGGCCTTTGGTTGCCTCCAAGAAGTTGAAGGTTGAGTCCCTATTGCTGAAAGTACCATGTGCTTTGGACATAAGACTCAGACGATTTGAGATGAAGCTGTCATCCAAGCTTCCTCCCTGATGATAGATTCCATATCGAGCAAACAGAAGACAGATGCAATGAATATTTCTGCCCAGCTGTAGAATAATTTTACTACATCAATGAGCAGTATAGCAAGATATCCCTAAAGATACAATAGTGGCTCTCAAATCTTCTCGACCTGTGGGACACAACCCCACAGCGGTCACTTAAGACCACCAGAAACCACAAATATTTACATTACAATTCACAACAGTAGCAAAATTATGGTTATGAAGTAGCAACAAAAATAATCTTATGGTTGGGGGTCACCACAACATGAATAACTGTGGTGAAGGCTCAAAGTGTTAGGAAAGTTGAGAATCACTGTACTAGTTGGCCTTTCCCTCCCATTGAGTCTGCTCAATGGGAGGGAAATCAGTCACGCCTAGTACTGGAAAACCAGCTAACTACTAGTAGCTAGTAAAGTCATGTAATGTAGATGGGAAATTACTACTTTTATTAAACCAACATATCCCTAACTGTATTCTCAATATTACCCTATCCCACAGGTAAATATGGCTTCCACCCTTCACCAAAGGAACTTCTCTTTGCAGCCTACTGAGACCATTACAGAACACTGCAACTAGCTAAAATGTGGAGAACAAGGGTCATGGATTTCTGGGCAGTGGTGGATACATATATAACTTCTATACAGCTTCTGCACTTTCCAGGGAACATTGGAGAAGGAAGGGTGGAAAGATTGTAAGAGAGAGACAACCAGGAATCCTATTGTAAGGTATATCTCAGAAACTACAGGGAAGCATCACCCATGAAACCACAACAACATGGCTGCCTACACATGACTTTTAACAAATGACAACACCAGTGCATATGCTGATATGAAATGGGGAAATATCAAAAAGTCTCACCCCTAGACGAAGAACTACAGGCAAATAATGACAGCTGAGAGAGGGAAAATTAGTCTTCCTAGGGTATGCAAAGCCTAATTGTTACACAATACCAAGTAATCAGCTCGGAAATCATACACAAACAAACACAAGACTCAGGAGATCATGTGTGTGTGTGTGTGTGTGTGTGTGTGTGTGTGTGTGCATATGTGTGTGTAAATGTACATATGTATTATTGATATCTACCAATGATAATCAAAGAAAAAACACCATAAATTTGAGGAGTAGTGGGAGACATTAGGATTGGAAAGAGGAAAGGGGGAAATGATGCAACAACTTTATTTTAATTTTAAAAATCTTTAATGTCTCTCCTGCCATCAGTGAAATGCAAATTAATATTACTTGGAGATTTCATCTTACCCTAATTAGGATGGCAAAGATCATAAGAACAAATGACAAAAAAAAAAACTGTTGGCATGAATTTGGGAAAAGAGTAATACTTACATACTACTAATTGGGAGTTCACAAACACATTTCTTTTAAAAACAGTATTTTAGTTTATTTTCTGGAAGCCCCATATGTGATTATGATGCACTATGATCACCCCTGTCCCTGCTCCATTGTTGCAACTTGCTTCAGGCCCTGCCTAACTCATCTCCTTCCCAGCTCCACGTCTCATATGCTGTTTGTTTATTGTGTGTTGTTACAGCCCCGGAGTTCAGTTAGTGCTGCCCAGAGGAGAATAAGTGCGTGCTATACACAGCCCAAAGTAAAGCGGTGACAGAAGTCTTGTGAAAAGCCACGAGTTTATAAGATCATACATATACACACATATACATACATACTTACGTACATACGTGCATACATACATACATACATGCATACATACGTACATACATACATATGTACATACATGCATGCATACATACATACATACGTGCATACGTACATACGTACACACATGCGTACATACATGCATACATATGTACGTACATATATACATGCATGCGTACATACGTACATACATACATGCGTACATACATACCTGCATGGTTGAGCAATGTTGCTCCCAGAATACCTGGTTTATTAAATGAAAATTTCAGTGTTAGGCAGATGTGTTATTATTAGTCAAGGAGGACTCGGAGAAGCATCCAGGACAACGTAGGCTATTTGCCATTACTCTTGGTTAACCACTGCAACTGGATGGTAAGATCCTGTACCTGAAGACATCACACGCTTTGGATACAAGACAAAGAAATTAATCTTGAACTGTCTAGAAAGTTCTCTCTCGTCTCCCTGTCATCTTTCTCTTTTCTCTTCCTCTCTCTCTGTCTCTCTCTCTGTCTCTCTCTGTCTCTCTGTCTCTCTGTCTCTCTCTCTCTCTCTCTCTCTCTCTCTCTCTCTCTCTCTCTCCAGTTTGGAAGATGCTATGCAAAGCTGTTGTGCTGGCTGGGGGATGCGGTGTGGGGTGACACACATATCAATGGTCTTCAGTGCCAGACCTTTCCTGCTAAAACCACGTGATTTTGAACATTATATTTTAGTAATAATCACTATGTGATGATTCTAGCATGGATAGAACCAAAAGCCATGTCCACAATTAAAACATAATTTCCATACTCAGAATGTACATCTTTTAGTAAAGTCATCTACTATTTTCATGTAAAGAATTCCAGATCCTTGTGATTATTTCTTCCCAGTTGCATCACAACACACACCCTCCAGACACCCACTGCCTCTGACAGGAGCGAGGACCAGTAGTTTATTCAAGGGACTGTCACATGATAGCTTAGTGGCTCGGGTCTTTGACTTGTGTATCACTCTGCGTATGTGTAGCACAAGATGTCCTCTTCCCTTTATCCCCCCTGTGTAGAAACGAACTGTCATGGTAGAGATGGTCTTTTGCCATATTGCTTGAGTCTGCCATAAGTTTTT